>JAECUM010023250.1:0-37122 GCA_016617855.1 Megalonaias nervosa | reverse complement strand
GACTCAGTTGTGTATTATCATCCATTGGTTAGGAATAGGCATGATTCACAATGCTGATGATTTACATTGTGTCACGCGTGCATGTTTACAAGGTGAACAATGTCCTTACATTTATTGACCTGAACTGGTCAGTATGAATTTAACATTTTAAAGTTCGGATGAAGGGCTTGATTAAACTCACTGTACTGGTTAACATATCCACTTCTACATCGGCATTATCTGTACCGTAAGCAATAAATTACTGGCATTAAAAGGTCACTTGATATATTACCTGGTGTAATCGTGATTCACAAGTTACAAAAGAAAGCTGAGAGAGATGTATTGACGTGCACGGTTTTACATAATGATTATCATTGTCATCATCGTCGTCTCGGTCGTTATCATCATCGCCATCATCATATTCTAGCTACACTCGATAATTTTGTTGATTTTAATGTCAATGGTGTATTTTTATTATTGCTTTGTTGCTGTTAATTCTGTGTTTCTCGTAAATTCAATTGCTACTCTTCATTTCTGTCCTTTATGTTGCAGAGGTTATCCAAGTAATGTGATCTTTATCCCGATCTTTATCCTAAGGCAAAGATTTTTTCACCCCGAAATTGCCTTGACTATCTTAACGCCTCATTGATAAGGATAGAAAGCTGATGGATGAAGAGCTGGAAGTATATCCACCATTCGATACGATTTCTATAATTTCGCTCTTTAGAAACCTGCACTATGTCTTCCATTCCGAAGGGTACGTATTATCTGAAACGACATCCAATCCTGAGTTAAATTTATACTGACACTTGTACACCGTAATGATCTGTCTCATAAATGTGCTTATAATGCATAAAATATGTATATTTGTGATAAACAACACAAGGTTAATTCGTTATTATTTATGAAGTATCAAGTTTTGCGTATTTCTTAGTTGCTACAAACAACAAATCAAAGGTCAAACGAACAATGATCAGTTTGATGTCAAAAGGACAATTGTCGTTAATCAAAGACATATCCAAGAATATCGTTTGAAGAAATTCAATTTCTTTCAAAACAACGACATTCAATGCCCACAACAATAAACGAACTGAAAGTTATCCTTATCAAAGCAAACGCCCCTAACCCACCCTTTATAGTCTCTATTTCCTTGCCTATTTAATTACAACCGAATGGTTGAAAAACAAGTCAGAGAATTGCCCACCGTAAAATGATTGACTAACAATTTAGCACTTGATAAATTCTTCTGAAAATGAAAATATTCTTTCGTAGAGGTGCGCGGCAATAAACTACAGCGATTTAGCGCGCTATTTATTTCGGGTGGTACGTATCTCGGTACTTTTTCTCTGTACCGATACTTCGGTAGTTTTCGTTCGGTAAGGAATTATGGCATTTCCCAAGTAATCATGTTGCGAATTTAATATTAAGAGCATATTTTAATTTCTCACGACAAAATCATTCCCAAAATGCATAAAAATTATACAAAATAGTTACATTTGTCACAAATTAATTTTAAATATTACAAATATAACGATATTTATGAACCTTTCAAATCACATGTTTGACCAGTGTTAAATATAGCAACATGGCAGCTGAATGAGATTTTGTGATAGATATTCGGGCCAAATCGAAATTTAGGGAAAAATTCGGATTAATTTGAGAAAATAAATAGCATTTTTCTCATTATTTATTAATGTTTATTAATGTGTGTTTAAGTACATGCATTTCTTTGCGAGAGCAAGAACTATGACTTTCAGGGAAGTAGTTGATTGAGCTTTGCAGAATTTCTCTGGTCCACTATTTTATCGTTTGCTGATTTTATCTTTTTTCTGGCTCGCTTTCTGATAAGGATCTTGTTCCGTGCATTAGCATCCCATTTAAAGTTTCCCCGCCTATTATATCATTAGTGTAGCTAGCAAGCTATTTAATTCAGTGTCAACACTTCATATTTATATCAAAAAGCTCTCTAATGTCAGTATAATGTCTTTCAGAGGATTTCCAGCGGTAGATTCCGCGGTTTTCACAACAACAGTTTATGTTCGATCGGAAAGATAGTTAGTGAAACAACTAATCCGATTTGACTCTATTCCATTGTATTTAAGTTTATTGATAAGGCCTTTATATCAGACTAGGTCCAATGCCTTTGATACATCGAAAAGTATTACACACGTCTTCTCCACGTTCCAGTGCTTCACAAATAATACAGTATATAGTATCTATCATTTGGTACACGGCTGAGTAAATAAGATCATTTTTATATTATGAAATGTATACATGTTTGAAAATGACCCGTTCAATCACTTTGCCTACACAATAGAGTAAAGAGATGGGTCCATCGTTGGTGGGATCGTTTTTGCTTTTCTCTTGTGTATTGGTAATATTACGTCTATTTTTCAGAGGACAGGGAAAATGTTCTCATTAAGAGATCTGTTGAATAAAATTGACATAAAAGTCTTGTAATTGCGTTACTGCTTCCTTAAGAAGATTGTGACTTATCAGAGGAATTGTTATTGTAACGTCTACAATTTCCTATTCACTTGTTACAGTCCTTGTTAATTGTTAATAGTGCTGAGTGGTAATTCCGGAAGAGCTACATTGGTGTCGCTGATTTTAGAGACAGATGTGAGCAACGACTTTAAACATTCGGCCTTCTCTGAATCGGAGACTGCAGTGTTCAATGTGTCATTATTTTGCATGAATAGTAGTTGTGCTATAATATGGGATAATTTTTATTTGATTCAGCATCGGGTGGGCCCCCTAAAGTCTTTTGAGTTGGTTAGTAGAATGTCCAAAGTTTTATAAAATTTATAATAATTTTCCTTTTCCTGCTGATAAAGATAAATGCAATAGAGAGGAACCAGCTTTGAAGAACATTCTTATATTATTTAGTGCTGAGGGTGGTGTTGGCGTTAGTAGTAGTATGCAAAGTAACATAACCAACAAAAGTAGGCAGAAACAAAAACAAGAAAAACAAAGAAAACAAACAAACATAAAGCAGAGCTTATGTACGCTCGTGATAACAGAGGATGATGCAACCGGGGACTAATCCGTCTTCGTTCAAAATATTCACATTGAATAAATTGCGAACCATGAATAACTATCCTCCATAATAAAAAAAAATCACCATAGCAAATATTGATCCAAGGCAAGTGTCTAATTAAAATAAAATTATTTTCTCCTTTTGATTTCAGACTTTCGGTGTCACAACTTTTCACCAACATCCATATCTTGTCAAATAAATGTTTGAGCAATGTTGAATTTTGAGATATTTGCGTTAATATACCTCTTTTTACTTCAAATTGTTAATATGATATCGCCGACAACAAATTTTAATGATGAATGAGGATTCCAGTTTTCACAACTTTTTCTTTATCTCAACAAAATTATAAGATAATAAGATTTATACACTATACCAACACAACGCATTGTGAAGTATGTTTAATCGTGATCAAATATGATTTTGATATTCAACTATCCAGGAAGCGGAACAAAGATTATTTGTTCGTTACTCGCTGCATTTGCCAAGGATCACAATTCAGTAATTGTTTGGATGAAAGGTGTAACTCAGCTTTAGGAATATCCAAAACTTACTAATAGGTTTGGTGGAAAAAAAGTGCTTAGCAATAAAGTTTAAACAGGATAGTTTTCGATTAATTTTCTGATTCTGATTAATGTAAACATTGTTCGTAGAATGCATAATATACCAGAGCGCAAGAACAATACGCTCCCTACCTGATCAGTCATGCGTCAAAAACAATTAAGATATATTTTTCATTTCCTTACTTCGATGAAATGTGTTATTAAATGTCTGATCACTTTATGGATTTCAGGATAAACATTAATTTCATGCTCTCGAAACATGTAATCGAAAGATTTATATGAAATATTTTCAGAAGATATTGATGTTAGAAAAACAAAACAAAAGGGGTCTTATTAAACAACGCTTGCATTAAATTCCCGTTTCATAACCCTCACCAGGAAACCTTATGATCGATCAATTATCAATTAAGGATGCAGCGTTTGCCATGATTCTAAAACCTCTCGGGGATGTACAAAATAAATAGATGCTTATCTTCATTTATAACAAGCATTTTAATCAAGTGGACCCAAGATGGAAAAAAAAAAAAAAAATGGAGAAAGTACATGTACGTGTTTCCCTCAAAATTTTAATCAAGCCTTTTAAATTTATTTGTATAAACTTCTGCTGTTATTACTCTATTGGATAGAAGTCTAACGTTCCACAACAGTAAGACTTTCATGGGATCGCGCCGGAGAAACGACTGATCACATTTAATAAAGACGTTCTTGGTGCAATGCTTACAAAAATTAACGACACATATAATTGGGATAAATGCGGCGAAGCATTAAGAGGAATTTTAAAGTTTATAAATTTTGACCATATTTTGAAACATACGCGTCTAAAAGTGACATAATATTGCCCAGTGATGATTAAGGTACGAAAACTTAAAAACCTGTTTCGTAATTTTGGGGGAGTTTCTTATCTTTTGTAACTCCGATTATTAATAATTCTAAATGTCTGAAGAACAATCTCTTCGCTTCCACACATATATTATATATAAGGATAACAAATGAGCTGGCCAGTTTTAATTTCTTTCGTTAAGTACTTTACGTTGCTTTGTGCAAATTAGGAGTTGTTTTTATGCAGTTTTTAAATTTTTTCGAGGTGAAGTCATGTTCGATAAAGCTTCAATATTCAAATGTACGGGTTGAATAAAAAGGACTCCCCAATAGAGCCTTAAAAATATAATCTACAGTGGACTGATTACTAATCTGGAAACTAGTATTAAAACACATCCTTGCACCATAATGCAATTATAAGATTTCAATGCATTCTTGGCAAGAAAAGTAGCTTAATCATTATTAAACATAGATTTATTAAATTTATCAACATAACAGTGACACAATGAACAAACCCAGTTGTCGTCAAACAAGCACATCAAAAAACCTAGACGATTAGACGAGAGTTGAAAACATGCTAGACAAATTCATAAACATATTGAATAAAAGGAAGAATGTTCTGCTTAAATAGGACAAATCAACCACAGCCATATGTATATGTTTCAAGGTTATGATATTAAAAAGGAACATACAGGAAACCTATATAGAAAGAAACTATGTTCCTGGCGTGTTATAATACAGCTAATAATACTTTGTGAATTAAAACGAATCTCTTCTTTAAAATTGTTAGACTTGTCTTTTATGTCAAGTGGGGTTATTTCAATTTTTCATGGTAAATATGACTTATATAGAAATCAAATGATAAAAACTTTATCGTAAACCATTGTGTTCTGATTGATATCGCGTAATCAGGATATTAAATTCTATGGACTCGAAATAATTCTCTCGCATACACACTCTTTAAATATCAGCAAATCTTCAAAGAAAAATGCCGTATAAACTGCAGTTATTGTTATGACGCATCGCAAACGTTATTTCCTCATGGTGGAAACAAACTAAGCTAATGATTCATACGATTTTCTTTCTTCGCATTTTGATTAATTCTCTATCTCGTATTTAACCATGAATTGTCAGTATCATTTTAGCCTTTGGTAATTAGTTAATAGAACCCTGCATTTCCTAAATGTAAATTTAAATTAAACAGTCGCTGATAAATTTTAAATACGATAATTTTAGAAATGTTCGCTGCAAGATAGTCAGCGCAGATAAAGTATGAAAACAGTTGAGATTACGGTCATATTTTGACTTTGAACTTGTAATAATCGGTTATTGCAGAATTGATCGTACCAATTACTGGAATGCATTAGAAGATTTCCGAACGCTTAATGGCATTGAAGAGTTGTGTGCATTGCGTTCCCTGCGGCGAGATACACCACCGAGTACAAATTCTGATAGGCAACCACTAAAATTTTGTCAGGCCCAAACCAGTTTACATTGCCTAATTAACATAACGTCGTATACACTTAAATTTTAATTTGAAAATTAAAGGTCTCAAGAACTGCTGGCGGTACAACAAAAATGCTAATAAAACCCACAACAAAAACATATCCCAATTTTTGCCAGCTTTCCCCAACCATCGCTGCAGTTCTATATATCTAGGGTCAATTCCCAATGGCAATAACAGAACATAGAACAATTTTAGTTGAATATCAAATTCATATTTTCATGTCTTGTAAGTGTATATATGTTGATAGCGCGGAAATTAAAATAGTTAGGAAATATGAATCAGAGGTTACGCCCCAGATTGACCCATTAGTCTATGTCAGTTACAATCGCACATTTATCTTAGTAAGTGTATATCTTGTTATAGAATGAAAATCTCAATTGTTTTCCATGTAATGACCCAGGAGCCAAAACTGAAAGCACAGAGAATGGCCGAAGAGTTTTCATCCAAACCAAATATATTTTGTGTTGGTACTTGAGACAGTGATCACACACTTCAGACATATTATTCTCATAATTTGGAAGTTACCTCAAAATTATTTAACACCACTTCCCACCCCATTATCCCGCCCTCGTCGCTATTAAGAAATTCTTAAACTGTTTCGCCCACGTGACCACCATTAATCATAACCTGAAATCCACATCTTAAAAGGGGTATAAGGAAATGTGCACCATTACTCACTCTTCAATTTATACATGTTTGCATGTCAGGAAGGTCTTTTCACATAATCATCCGATTTCCATCCAAAGATAGATGATACTGTTAGGTATGTTTAATTTGCATTGTTTGTATATCTTTGTAACTGACCTTAGTAGAAGATCAAGTTAATTGTCTACCGCACCAGTGACATTTATTTTGCAAGCAACATAGCACATATTTAATATTTCTTTATGATTATAGATTAAAAATTCAGATTATTATTAATTATAAACATGTTAGTTTGGGATTATAGTAAATTCAATCAAGACATTTTGGATTATATTATTGTGACTCATCAAAAGACTGTTGACACATCGAAACATTCCAGGCCATTGGCACATTAGTACGCTGGAGACTACAGGCACATCAACACATTCAATATTGGAATTCATTGGAACTCCGCTGGAGTTCAGTTGGAATTCTATATATTTGGACTTGTGATAGATCTTTTAGAACTATTGGGATTTAATTCACAAGTTCTTGCTGTAAGTTCTTTTTTAAGTTTTCACTTTGTATTCTAGGGAAATAAATTATTTGCTAAATTTTACAAAGAAACTTGCTGGTATTTGCCTTTTCTTTTACTTCATTTATGACGTTAAATACGTAGCAGAAAATTTTGGGCTCTTATCTTTGATACGAATTTCTCTAACATATTTCAGAAAACTTTGTTTTTGAAATTTAAATTCACTTTTTTCGGAATTTGCTAACTGTTAGGTATTTTAATTTCACACATTTATGAAATCTATTGTGAAACTATCAAGCTTTCACAATGTCATCTAAGTGGAGATCTTAGTTTTAAATCCTATCCAGGAAAGGTTAGTGACCTTGAAAAAAGGATGAAAGGCTCTTGCTGGCCAGACAATATGAACTTTATGAGGCGAAGGATTCTTCAACGAAGCAAACATAAGAAATATTTTGGTCCAATATTTGGTGGAATCCAAATTCTTAAATAAAAGTGCTTTGTGTTTGTTTAGGAAGGCTCTGTCTAGCTTTGCAATGAAAGTAATAGAAATGAAAGTTAAACACCAGACGGAAATAGAGTTATGAAAGCTTTAGCTTTAGAAAGAGAAATGAGAGAGACAAATGATATGAGAGAGATAAGTCTAATTATAATTTAACTGATCGTGGTAAAGTAAATAAATTTAATTAGAATTTAACTGATTATATTAGAGGAAGTGTAAGTGTCATTAGAATTTGACTGATTGTGCAAGAGGAGAGATAAGTTCGATTAAAATTTAACTGACCTTTGCTAGAGAGAGATAAGTATAAATAGAATTTGACTGATTATGCTAGAGGAAAGATAAGTGTAATTAGAATTTAACTTATTATGCTAGATGTGAGATAAGTGTAATTAGAATTTAACTAATTAGGCTAGATGTGAGATAAGTGTAATTAGAACTTAACTGATTATGCTTGATGTGAGATAATTGTAAGTCGATTTTAACTTTTTATGCTAGAGGGGAGATAAGTGTAAGTCAAATTTAACTGATTATGCTAGATGTGAGAAAAGTGTAATTAGAATTTAACTGATTATGCTAGATGTGAGATAAGTGTAATTAGAATTTAACTTATTATGCTAGATGTGAGAAAAGTGTAATTAGAATTTAACTGATTATGCTAGATGTGAGATAAGTGTAATTAGAATTTAACTGATTATGCTAGATGTGAGAAAGGTGTAATTAGAATTTAACTGATTATGCTAGATGTGAGAAAAGTGTAATTAGAATTTAACTGATTATGCTAGATGTGAGAAAAGTGTAATTAGAATTTAACTGATTATGCTAGATGTGAGAAAAGTGTAATTAGAATTTAACTAATTAGGCTAGCTGCGAGAAAAGTGTAATTAGAATTTAACTGATTATGCTAGAGGAGAGATAAGCATAAGTAAGATTTAATTAATTGTACATTTTTGGATTATTTGGATTGTTTGAGTGAAGAATTAGCTTTAATTACTGTCAGTTTTGATAGAGTGACAATATAAAAAAAATTATCGTGGTTGGTTATTTATAGAATTCTAAAATTTAACCTTATCACTCATAACGTGATAACTTTGTAAGTGATTATGTAAATTTTACATGATAAATACCTAACCATGATCATTCAATCCTTATAATTTCAATTTCCTCCTTTCTGTCATCAAATCAGAGGATTCCATCAACAAATTTGATTGTAACTAGAACGAAATTCTTTCATCAGCATCTTCACATGGCGCCAGTGTATACAGGACCATATGAGCCAGCCAAGGGTTGTCAATCCACGTCGTTGATGTTGAACAAAGTGTATCAACAATTCAGGATGACTTAGCCTGTACAGAATAACAACGAAACACTTGATGAATGTTACAGAAAATTGTTTTATTTAGCAAATATATTTCACATGTTTATACTTCGCTGTGCTTGCTTTCCATACATTTAATCTTTGAAAACAAAACTCGTGTCCACCACGACTTAGGAACATAACATTGAAGAGCTCATTGAAACACCCCGTGGAAGCAAAAATGCAAACACACACACAAAATCCCCAACAAAAACAAACAAAAAATATGAAGAAATACTTGCTCGTAAAGACTGTCAGATTTTTGTTTGTCAAATTTTATGTTGATATTGTTGTTTTACTGCACAGCAACACAAGTAAGTTATTGAGTGTCAACGCAATTTGAACACCCTTTCGGTCGTACGTCAAGCACGCTAACCCCTGAACCATTGCGTCTCTCCTTTGCTTGGCAAAAGATGTTGGTGTTGGAGTGCAGTACGGATTCGTTATTTGCAGAGTTTTAATTTCTAATCGAAGATTGTATATGGGATTGCAAATTCTAATCTGAAGTCAAGAGGGATCGGGTTTTCTTGCTATTATTATTATGGAATTGATACAAACATATCATGATCTAAAGGACACCTCTCTGCCTAAACCGCCCATGTGGTAACCATCTTAGTGAGGGATGTGGTAATTACAATGTCATTTTGAAATATTTACTACGCAAATATTTTATTTGGCATCATAGAAGGAAGACACATTATCTATGTGACGAATTTTACATTATGTCCATTGGGTGGCAGCCAGGGCGTGGCAAATTGGCTGAATAGTTGCTGGAAAGTGCAGTTCAGTGGGTGAGAGTTTGCAATGGCGTGCAATTGCAGTTGCTCTAGTTTTTGTCTTGCTTTTTCCACTTCTTCTTCTTATTAATAATACTGCTGCTGCTTCTGCTACTACTGCTACTACTACTACTACTACTACTACTACTTATTATTATTATTATTATTATTTCCTAAGCCTGTGTTTTTATGCCAGTCCTAATACTAATAAAAAATAAAGATCATACGGAATATACCATTCTAAAATTTCTATTTTTGTTCTGTCACTTACAGATTTTCCATTGATGTACCGCTATTGATCAACATAATCAGATCTGCTTTTGCATTATTAAGTCACCAATTCTCCCTCACTGAGTACTCTCCAATATGAAAAACAGATATAGTGCTGATAAAAATAATTATACAGGGTTAATCGACACGTGTGTGATGTCAGTGTTTAATTAGATTGATACACCTAACATGACAATACAGGGTGTTAGAAGTAAATGTATAAAATGCATCTCCCTTTTTTCCATATGCATCCAAAAATCTGATGAAAATATTCGCCAATATGTCTATGAGCTCAGATCAAGGGTAAAATTTATGAATTTATATACTTGTCTGATTGCTTAGAGATTATCATATGAGATAGGATCATATAAGTTAGGATCACATGAGATAATATCACATTAAATAGGATCATGCGAGATAGGATCATATGAGATTGAATCATTTGATATAGGATCATATGAGACAAGATCATAAGCGGAATCTCTAAAGATGGGCTGACAGTTACAAATCTGAATCTGGAAAATACATTAGTTTAGTATAGAGCAATGGAGACAATTTTGATTTGTTTTGGGGGATTTTGTCGTAACTTTTAGCACATTATTGGCTATAATATACGGAAATGCGTGCCAAACTGAAATGGCTTGTAAAGCTATCAGACCACAATCATTGGGCTAGCAGTCCGCGCTCTACCAACTGACCCATCTCGTATTCGCTTACCGTCCCGTTTGTTTGTACCCCTACCGTTTTTAAAAACGAAAAGGATATAAAAATGCACAAACATAAATGTTATTTCAATGAATGATTTTAAGACTTTACAAACAGAAAGAAGTCCTCAAAACATTTATAAAGCTTAAGTCCTAAGGGTGGATTGGATTTAAATTTCAGTAATAGAAGAATGTCAAATATGCACCAGAATGGTAAACGTCCAAACGTACATTATATGGTGGTTGGAAGGAATGCAAACGTTATTGTTGTGAAAGCTTGTGACAAACTGGGTTTAGTACAGCGAATATTTACTCTGAACAACGGTCGACAAAATAGTTCCACATCAAAGGCAGTACACAAAATTCTGAATCTGTGAGTCCATATTGGACCAGTTCTCAGAATATTTTGAAGGTTTTTAAGGATATGTATGTATGTATGTATGTATGTATGTATGTATGTAGTGTTCAACGACACCATAGCACAGAAATGGCTACATGGTACCAACAAAATGTTGATCTTCCAAAAATGTAAAAATCAACTACACAAAAATTAGGACAATATAACCTTTTAAATTAATGTATAAATAAGCACAACAAAATAAAATATAAAACCTAAAGATATAAAAATTCGCTTAAATGCATATAACCGAACAGATAAAGCAGCAGAGAGGGTGGACCCTACAACTTTTTAGAGACCTTATTTTTGAAAATTAAGGGTTCCTACGAAGGCTGAAAAAAAAAGTTTTTGTCTTAATAGTAAAAACTTCTTTAATTGACCAGATTTTTTCTGATTTTTTCACAATCTGGTCACTACGCGTATGTCGTCCACCCTCTCTGCTGCTATGAATTAAACAGCAAGTATAAATATTATCAATAATGAGTATTGGAGAACCACACTCAGCTAAATTAGCTCGAGAGCGACTAGAGGCAATTAAAAAAATATCTACCTGTTCGTGATTCTGTTAAGCAACAACTACAATCGCGTCAGGAGTCTCAGGTGGAATTTACAGAAGGTACAGAACAATTATTTAAACCGATTGTCGAACCAACGAAGAAAATTGTTACAGCAACTGAGGCAACACAACGAGCTCTTGCAACATTGCCTGCTGATATTGCTGGTCGTATTCAAGCTGCTCAACCAGCTGCTGCTCAGCCTGAAGGCGCTGAAGCACCAGCCCCTAAACCAAAATTAGCAATTGAATTGATAGATAAATTTAATGAAGTAACTATTAAAAAAATTAACAATATTTAAAACCTACAAGAATTGGCTGAATTTGCTGTGAATAATTTTAGTCGAAGAGATAAATTAATGAAACCTGAATACGCTAAATATATTAAAGACATTGATCAATGGCAAAAATATTTATATCGCATATACATGAACGTTCAACAAGCTAGAAATGATGATCCATCATATCGGGTTTATGGTAATGAAATTAAAAAAATAAAACAATTAATAAAACAAGAAGAAGAAATGGAAAGAAAAAAAAGTAAATGGCAACAATCTCCAGAACTATTTGAGCGATCACTTCGTGATTATCCAGAATCATTCAAAACACCATCGAAACCAAGTAAAAAAGCATCACGACGAACACCACTACAATTTGAATTATCACCAATATCATCACCACGACTCAAATTTCCATCACCAGAGCAACCAATACCACGACTACAAACATTACTACAACAACAAGAAGAATCACAACAACTAGTCAAAATAACTGAGGAAGAATATCAAGATCCCGGCGCAACTGGAAGTGGTTTAGGAAGTGGTCTTATTACCTGTCCCAATAACGTTCTTGCTGATGTCGATCGACTAGAAATCCTCATTGGAGGAAAACGAGCTGGTAATAATTCCCCAGAAATCATTAATGAAGCAGCTGATATTTGTAAACGATTATTTACTGGCGGTATCATGGATATCAATGTATATCGGTCTCTCATTAATGATATCGCCGATGATTACCACAGTGATTAGATACAATTAGGGATAAAGTCACTTAATAATAAAATGATCATAAACAATACTCGTGGACCTACCATGGTCAGGGTAATAAACTCTCGATTACCAGTATACAAAACGACCTACGGAGATGGACTAGGTGATGTTGTTCAGGGTCTGTTTAGAAGAATAGCCCCAAAAGCAATACCGATTGCAAAGCAACTAGGAATGAAAGCTATTGATGTTGTTCGTGAAAAAGGTATAAGCGCTGTTGGTAATATTGCTAGCAAAGCATTCTCAGCAATCAAAGATAGACTATCACGATTAATACGCAGACCACAAGCGACCCGACCTCAACCTGTGAAATTGGCTAGCACTGAAGTGATGCCCGCAAGTGTAAGTAAAATAATAAATCAAGCCGCTAATCAAAAACTAGCGGAGTTAGCTGATATCCTGATGTCGGAAAAGGAAAAAAATATAACCGCTAGTTTGATAGCAGGAAGTGGTCTCACTTCCCGAAGTGGTCTTCGAGTTAGACGAAGACGATAATAATAAAGATGTTTAAGCGCATATCTGACCCCGCGTTTGACATGGATGCACCAGTTCTCAAAGATGAGTCTGTGCGCGATTATCAGTATTATTCTTACGACGCACGAATTCCAGATCAGCGTGGACGAATCGAACTACAGGTTCAGGATACAAGTAGGTATTTTCTACCCGCTGAAGCATTTATTGAAGTCGAAGGTGAAATTTTAAATAACGCTAATCCTGCAGCACCAGTAGCATATGGAGCTGATGATAGGGTTGGTTTTGTTAATAATGGTATTATGGCGTTGTTTGATAGCGCTACATACATGATTGACGGAAAAAATATTGAATCAATCCAGAAAGACGTTGATGTTGCAACGACAATACTAGGCCTTGCAAGATACAGCGACGATTATTCAAGATCGGCTGGCCCGTCAATGATGTTTGCGAAGGATACAACCAATATTCCTGATAAAAGAAACTTAAACATAGGTAATGTAAGAAATGCTGCAGGAACCGCAGAAACTCCTGCAGCATTATCGATGAATGAAAATTTCAACATAGGATTTGCAGTACGTAAATCGATGTTAAGCGGTAATAGGAGAAGATTTTCATGTACGATTCCACTTTCACATATTTTTGGATTCTGTAGAAATATTAGAAAAATCATTTTCGGAGCCAAACATACTGTTGTACTTGTACGAAAAGCCACAGACAATGATGCAAATGGCGAGCCGCTGGTGATGCTGGTAAAGTAGAACTAACAAAACTTTCCCTGTGGATGCCAGTGATGACTCCGTCAATATCTGAAGAAGATCGGTTACTTACTTTTATGAGTCAAGGTGGTAAATCAACTTTGTCATGGTTAACAATGACCACAGATGCTATCCAGGGTAATACTAATGGTTTATTTACATGGCAAATAGCCTCTCAGCAGGGTGTTTCTGCACCACGGCACATATTTATTGCTTTTCAAAGTGGTGCACGATTAAATAGTCAAGAACATAGTGCAATGATATTCGACAATCTTGGTGTTTCTGAAATATCTCTGAGGATAAATGGACATCAAGAACCATCCGAAGATATATTACTGAGTTTTGAAAATAATCATGTAGCACGTGCATATGTCGTTCATGGGACGTGATCAAAATATTGATACTGGTTTACAAATATCGCAGCTAGATTTTACAACTTTATACCCGATTTATTACTTTTCACTAGAACATTTAGATTTAACCAGACAATCAGTCGTTGACATAATCTTTGGAGCTCGTGTTGATAGAAACATTTTAGCTATCCCTAATTACAGAGCAATAGCCGTTATACTCAGCGATAAATCGATGTTACTCGAAGGTGTTGGTGGACGAATGAGAGTTATTGATGCCCCAGTAGAAAATATGTAAATAAACATGTAATTAGATCGTTCATAATATTAATAATGTCATATCATCACGTTAGTGTGAGTCTGACTCCTGGTCAGATTAAAAGGCTGCAATCAGCATCAAAAAATAACTATGGAATAAAAATATCGCTAAAGCGAGAACAAATGACCGGTGAAAATAAACTATGGTTGACCGAGCGTCAGTTAAAAAACTTCAATGACGCTAAAAAAAATCAAATAAAGGCGTCAAACTTAATCTTTCTGCGGGCGCCATCAAAGATATTGCTAAATCGGGTGGTATATTTCCACTTCTTGCAGCTATACCAGCATTAATAGCAGCTGCAGCCCCAGCTGTTGCAAAAGCAGCTGCATTAGGTACTATTGGAACAGCTGCTGGAATGGCGTTTAAGAAAGCAACCGGACAAGGAATCAAAAAAAAAAGGAAAGGGTCTAAGATTACCAGGGACCTCGTATTCGTGGTACGGAAACGGTCTAAGATTACCAGGGACCCCGTATTCGTGGTACGGAAAGGGTCTAAGACTTCCCGGGACAGTTTACTAATATCACCTATGTCCAATTTTGATTTACTTAATGCTGCTAAGCAATTAAAAATAAAAAATTTCAGAGGTGTTTTTATGCGCGATCAATTACCTAGAACTGCTAGCAGTTCTGAAACTGGTATCATTAATCTCGATAAAAACTCTGGCCCAGGCACGCACTGGGTCGATTATGCAATTAATCCACGTGGAATTATTTATTTCGATTCGTATGGATTAGCACCACCAAAAGAATTTTTAAAGTACGTTACCGGTGATATTCCAATCTGGTATTCAACGCTACCAACACAAAAAATAACTGATCCTCCAATATGCGGTCGTGAAACCCTCGCTGTGCTTGATGCTGTATCAAAATCAACAGCACCACCTCATAAAGTCGTGCACGCGTTCGCTACACTACGTCATAACACTTAAACAGATATCAGTAAATATAATGGTAGATATTTATGGAAGATCTACTCGTAAAGATAAGGAGAAGATCGATTTATCTAAATATGCAACTCTTGATCAGCTCAGAAATGAAGTCGATGATTTATTAAATATCACAAGTGTGGATCAAAATGAAGTCGTCGTTTTTCAGGACAAACAAGGACGATTAAAAACGAGTAATATACAACTACTAGATGTACTTATACGAATTCCCACCGCGGTTGTTAATAATATCGTTACTTTCACCGATCAAGGTAAAATACAGGATTCCGGTAAATCGGTTAACGACTATGTTAAGAAAACTGGTGATGTATTTACCGGTGACATTATTATGTCAGGAAGAAAAATTACGTATCTTGGAGATCCAATCGCAGATACAGACGCAGCAACAAAAAAATACGTCGATGATCAAGAATCCAAATACGTGTCAGTGCGCGGTGGTATAATGCGCGCATTTCTCGACATGAATAATAATGGTATTAATAATCTCAGAACACCAGAAACAGATTTTGACGCTGCAACGAAGAAATACGTCAACGATAAGGAAATTCCAATAATGACTTCGTTAACGACGATCAATGACGGAATTGCTGTATTTAGAACTGATTATATTAATCACGTACAAACATTTCTAAATTTTCGTAGAAATGTAAACAGAGTTATTAACGAAGTTTTTGGAACTCCACCAATCGTTGACATAAAACTTACCGACATTAAGATGAAAATCAACGATATTGTTAGTGGAATTCCTAATATCATTGAAAAAACGAATCGAGTAACAAAGTTACTTGCTGGAATGCCTCACAAGCAGATCTTTAACGTAGTATACACAGTAGCATCAGGATTAGGAGTATGGACACTGCAAGATATTAATCTGAAACACACCGCAGAAGTCACTGGCGTATACAGACTGTCCGTATTTAGCATAGCAAAATTCAGTATATTTACTACATTTCCATTGCGTTATTCAAACGATACTTTTTCTGGAGTTGTATCCGTTATAATAAATAAAGATGCGGAAGAAACATTTCTGCTGGAAGCATCTGATAAAAATTGAACCAGGGCGTTATACTGGTGGTGTTTGGAATTTGTATGTGAAACTCCTCAATTAGTTATCTAGATAAGTATAATGAATCAAGAGTCATTTTGTCGATGTTCAACGTCACAGATACGCTCAAGTATGTGAGTGTCAAACGAAACTAAAAAATATCATCGACGATTACACGATAAAGGTAAAGAAATATCGGCGACGTATGGTTGTTATTGATATAATGGTATACTCGGTTTCTGCTGTTATTGCTGGAACTGGATTATTACTATCAACAATAACGATGACAGCACCTGCAGTTGTAACAATTATAGTTTCAACGGCAACAACATGTGCAGGTATTTTCAGTATTATCGCTAAGAAAATATCTACGTGTACGAATGATAAACTAAACGAGTACATAATGAAATTACACACAGCAACAGCCGCCTACACTAAATTATGCTCGTATATTTCAGCGTATCTCAGTGATGGTAAAATATCTGATGAGGAGTTCGTAACGATAATGAAAACCTACGATGAAGCATTCATAATCGCTAGTGACAATAACGGAAAGATGGAGAATTAAATAATAACGATAATAATAATGTCATCGTTGGAATTACTTCAGCAGATCGTAGCTAATACAACGCCGTCAAAAACTACTATGATATCATTAAGTTCAACCAATCCTGAATTTAGCGTTAATTTTCCAACTGCAATTCCAGCAAAGGAAATAGCGCTAGCGCAATTACGAGTTTATCATAGCTGGCCAAATATCAGGTCAAAACCGTTTGGTGGACAACCAGCAAATAATTCACTGGTATTTGCGAATAAAAATAAACCAGATGGAACACCTGATTGGCAGGTTGTTGGAATTACAACGGGTAGTTATCAAATAGAAGGGATTAATGATGAGTTCCAACGCAGAATTAAATCTATCACAGGGAAAGAATCTGAAATAGCGATTACTGTTTACGAACCAACATTATCAGCGGTGAATGAAATAAATTCTCCTGATTACCTCGTAGATATTTATCAAAGTTCGATCAGATCAGTGTTAGGATGGCCTGAAGTCGCACCTGTTTATAATGGAGTTTCAAAACCAAAAATAGAAGAATTTAAAACGAGCGAAGAAAAATTCATTAAAAATCCAGAATATCGAGGAAAACAACCATGGAGTGATACAATATTTGGATTTCCAAACGACGATAGATATTACTTTACCGATTTTGACGGTAAAAGAATTCCCAAGATGACTAGATCAGCTTTTACTGTTATCAGGACGCCAAGTGCGCGTGATAGAGAGATTGTTGATGAAGAATTTTTTAAAGAATTTTTAAATACTCTTAAACCTGAATACGATAAAACGTTTAATGATTTAAGAAATTTACTTATTTCATTATCACAACATTATGACGATGGTATAAAAAATCAAGTAATCGAGTCAATAAAACACTTGAATGGAATGTTACTCGATTTATACATCGTTAATCGAAGTATTATAAACACTACGACTAAACTCGATAGTATTTACACAGATCCAACATTAATGTTATTATTTCTTAATCATTACAAAATAACAGAAAAAGATTTACAAACATTTATTATACCAAATTTAAATAACGCTGAAATGAAGAAATCACTTGACGATCTTATTGAAGAATATTATCCGGGAGTAATTGAATCGTGGAAAAAAATAGCCCCACCACCGGTTATACTAAAACACAATAACAACAATTTTGGTGCCGGACGTCATATATCACCAGGCATTGTAAATATAACATCAGTTATTGCAATCAATCTGGTATGCGATGTTATTGAAGATAGCTATCAGATAGATCTTTCTAAGTCTAGCCAGGCCCAGCAAAGGTACATATTATACAGTTTTAGTCCGTTGGCACCTCCCGGTTGGTTAATTGTATCAGAACCAACTAACCCCGTGTACCTGCGAGTTTATAATCCGTTACTATCAAGGATACACTTTAAACTTACAGACCAAAGCAATCGCATTCTGGACACAAGAAACGAAGAACTAAATATAAACCTGTATGTGAAATCATAATGCGTTTTTCATAACAAAAAAAAATATCCGGATGTCTATAATACTGTATTCTTTGTTTACATAAAATCTCCGCACAGTGCACAATCGAAATCTATTATCTAGAAGGTTGGGCTGCATATTGATTATTCCATAACGGCTGTTGCCGCGTAAAGTTATTTTAAGAACATCTGCTATGACTAAATCAATTTCCTTGGTTATACGCATAGACTCAGTGTTATACAGAATTATATATATTTTTCCGAACTAGAAATCTCATTTTACAGAGAAAACTGTGGTTTTTGTTACTGTAGTTTTTAGGAATGTAGCGATATGACTGACAAATTGTTAAGCTAAGGCTATTGGTAAATACATATTAACTTTTTCAGTATGTATTTATAACAAGGTCCGATAGCTCAGTTGATAGCGCGTAGAAACTCTCATCCGGAGGGTCATGGTTCGAAACCCGAGAAAGACAAATTGTCTGCGGGAGGCGATTTTAGGCCAAGATTTATAATCTATTGGGGGCCTTGGCCGAGCCCCAGTCTATTTGTGAACAGAAATTAGTGTACCTACCAGCGTGTCAACACGTAGTATGTGTCAGTTTTGCACCCTACGGATTTGATATTTGGGGTGGGTGTGCTAGTTTCTGTTCACAGGTAGAGAAAAGGCCATCATCTTCATTGTATATAATCATAATCTTCATTGTATATATCATAATCACCTTCATTGTATATAACCATCACCTTCATTGTATATAATCATAATCTTCATTGTATATAATCGTAATCTTGATTGTATATAACCATCATCTTCATTGTATATAATCATAATCATCATTGTATATAACCATCATCTTCATTGTATATAATCATCATCTTCATTGTATATAACCATTATCATCATTGTATATAACCATATAATCACCTTCATTGTATATAACCATTATTTTCATTATATATAACCATCATCTTCATTGTATATAACCATATATCACCTTCATTATATATAACCATCATCTTCATTGTATATAATCATAATCACCTTCATTGTATATAACCATATAATCACCTTCATTGTATATAACCATTATCATCATTGTATATAACCATATAATCACCTTCATTGTATATAACCATTATCTTCATTGTATATAACCATATAATCACCTTCATTGTATATAACCATTATCTTCATTGTATATAACCATATAATCACCACAAAACGGCTCCCTGACCAAAAAAGTCATGGGGGCTAATATTTTTTTTTATATTAAATAAATACTTATTATATAATGAATTTTGAAAATATCAAGGTCATTGTTTCTGCGATTAAAAAATTACAACATAACGGTATCAATGTATCTGATAATCTTAATGCTGAAAAGATTCTATGTGATTTTGACTCATTACAACAACGAAAGAACGAGAACAGATTTACGCTATCCACTGATTACAGGTTTATGAAAGTTATCCAGCAAGGAATGTTAAAGTCACTGGCAACTGTCACTGATGATCAGGTAAAATTGTTTGTGCCTCTCTCAAACGCTATTGACAAAATCAAGCTAGAATTATCTCATGGATACGAACAGAAAAAGATTATGAACTTTCGTATAAAACAATTAAGAGAACATTGTGAAAATACGAGTGAAAATACGAGTGAAAATGACAGCGATAATGATGGACCCCTGACTGTAATTATGGCTAAACAAAATCCTTGGGAAAATTAACATTCTGCTTAGTATAATGCAACCTACACACGTGGATATTGTATCCCAACCATTATGTTTCATTAGGTATCAAGTACAATATTACCCGTTGTGTAAAGTTTTTCGTTGAGTTTGCTAGTTTTCGTTAGGTCAAAACCCCAGGAAGGTTAAGGGAATTAACATTACGTTTTTGATTTATCGATCAAAAACCGGTTTTTTCCAGTTATTTTGTTTGTATTATATGCATTTTTATGATAAAAAATCCGGAAAAAACCAGTTTTTCATCGATAAATTTAAAACCTAATGTTAATTCCCGTTAACTTTCGTGGGGTTTTCACCCTCAGAATTTGTCAAAATCTGACTGATTTTCACTGATTTTTGGTCATTTTTCATGCAAAAAACGAGATTTTCGATATTGTTCTCTTAAATAACAGATCCAAACCTGGAATACTTACTGGCATTGATAAACCATATTATGAGAAATCGTACCCTGTAACTGCGGTTGTCTATGGAATATTTCCGCTGAATGATAAACCTAATGTTGCAGATCTCAAACCGATGAAAATATCAAGAATAAACTGTGTAGCTGAAAGAGCTACAGAAAATTTTACAAACGCAATACGTGGTAATGGCTTAACAGATTTAAGACTTAAAAAAATAAATGCCTGGGCAGAGTCGGTTAAAGATACCGTAGCGTCTATCAGCGACGTTGCTGAGTTAGAGAAAAAATTAAGATTTCCAATAGCAGTGAAAACGTTAACCGGAGAGATTTTATACAAACCGAAATATACAAAAAATGGAACTCCGATAGATATTATTGATCATAACGCGCACGCATGGACTGCTGCAGTAACAATATTTCCACGAGATAGAACGGTTAAATTTTATGACGGTGATATATTTGATTTTATTAAAAATATAAGTAAAACCGATCCTGTTTCTATTTGGTTATTTCAGAGTTCGGAATATAATCATTATGATCAATTTGTACGACCTAATGGTGATATTTATCGTACAAAATCTCTCCATGAGGAAATGGAACATCTTGCGCAGCGCCTTTGGCGTGAATATACCTCTGATGATGTCATAGTTAGACAATTATTGAATAACTGTTTTACTGTTCCGTCAGTCGCTGCTCATTTCGCTCAGGAGAAAAATTCATGGAAAACGACATGATCGGAATTTCTTGAAGATATCAAGAAAAGTTGTATAGAATATGGGCACGGTGGATTATGGAACACCAAATACAACCATAGTGATGTTATCTCGGTTGATATGGTAGCGTGTTATCCTGGGAGTTTTCTTGGATATGGAGCATGTTCTAAATACTTTAAGAGATTCGGACATCCTACACATGACATGACAAGGGTTGCAATAAACGGACCCTTACCAGATTTTGACTTAACAGGATTTGCTCACGTAGAATCATTCGAGTTTAGAGAAGATCTCCATGCGATTACTTATACTTGGTTCGGAAAACATTTTTCAGAGCGACGTTGGGTTCCGATAGTACTATTGCGATATATGCTTGATGCTGGATTTTTAATATCGTTGAGAGTAACTGAAGCGATTATATCGTATAGTTCACAGAAGCAAGTTTGGTTACCAGAACCGGACAGATTTAGTGTCGATGATGCCAGGAAAGAATTCCCTGATATTGATGAAGATCATATCATTAAAATAAGTAAACGCAGGAACGAGTACGATGAAAAACTTGCAAAAGATCTTGGTAGAAAGATAATCGGTAAGTTTACACAAGGAGGATCACATGATCATAAACGAACATGTACAAGATTGATTATGGACGATGCTGAACTAGATTTTATAATCGCTGATACGATGGAGAAAAACACATTTATAAACAGATGTAATGCTTATTTATCAGATGGAACAAAACTAGGTACCATTGTGAGCTATACTGATGGCGAGTCACATCAGTTTACTCATCTAAGATCTTCGATGCTAGCGTATGTTTCGATAAACCTACTATCGATGATAAACAGATTTCCTCGTTACGCTGTCAGAGTCGCTACGGATTCATTTTATGTACATAAAAAATATAAAGATTTATTAAAACTCGGTAATGGTGAATGGGGAACATGGAGGATAAAACAAGAAAATATGTTTAGCTATTCTGAATCTGCCGATGTTGAAATTGCGGAGACATATTACAAAAATAATAATCAAATATCAAAGTCATCTGCACCATCTGTGTATGATCCTGTATCTAGATATAAAACCGTTTTTCTTAATGGGTGTGGAGGTTCAGGTAAAACAATTAGCTTGTTTATAAATAATACCTCAGATATAATTGTTTTGACACCTACACATAAACTTGCTAGAGAAATAAAGCAACGAGGGGTAAAATCATGTACATATCACAGTTTCTTTAGATGGTGCGGAGATACATGGACTCCATCGCGGATGGGTGAAAAATATATACCTAAGTATATCATATGGGACGAGATGTGCACGGTGTCGTTAGAAACACTAAAAACATTTCTTGATTGGTTGTTATTGAAGAATACTGCTGTGATTATGTGTGGCGATCATGGTCAACCACCACCCTTTCTTGGACAGTCTCCACATGAATGGCTAAAGGATAATGTAGATTATTACGAAGAAATAAATGATGACCATAGAGCTATTGATGAACCGCTAAAAGAGTTTAAAAGATTAATCAGACTTCAGCCAGATCAAATACAATGCGAGATATTGCGTAAAGTAATTGCAGAAACTTCTATGAATGATTTTTGGATTTTATGGAGACCTGCTGATTTGATAGTCGCAAGTAGAAAGATAGTTCGTGATGAACTACAAAAGAAATTATTTACGTTACATAAAGAAAAGTTTCCGGATTTACCTGTACCTTTGTGTTATCGCCAATCAGATACTCGACGACAAAATATTGAAGTTGAAATACCAGGTACCTTGGTTCCACCGAGGGTACAGAATCTTGTCTTGAATGATATCGTGTTGGTTGCTGTTGATGTTGTTGAGAACGCGTTGAACATGGATAAATCGCCATGGACGTTAGGATACGCTATAACGATTCACTCGTCGCAGGGATTAACTATAACTGATACTAGAATCTGGATTGTAGATGATCGTATTGAATGGTCGAATTTACTCTATCTCGCCGTATCTCGAGTCAGGAGAATATCGCAACTGCGTAGGGTTATTGTAGATTACGTAATAACTGAAGAAATCACTAACAATGTCGATATCAATAAAAAATTAGTCAGCTATAAACAGTGTGACAAAAAAAATAAACGTGACTTTGATCTTGATGCTGAATTTATTATAAAACTAAAACAACTACAGAATAATCATTGCGCAAGTTGCAACTGTAATATGTCATGGCAGTGTTTTAATAATCCAAGACAATTTACCGTAGACAGAATTAATAGTGATATCGGTCATACACGTGATAATGTGATGCTGACCTGTCTTGAGTGTAATCGACGTCGAGGCTCTGGACGTTTACAAAATTGAGCTTGGTGGTAATTGCGTATCCTCAGGAATTACTTGCAATTGTTCACGTACAAATCCACGTTGAGGGGCTGTAGAATCTAGTCTGTATATTGGAGGTCTACCAGTGATCTTACCACGCTAGAAATTTTATGTGTAGTCACGCTCCAGATAGGATCGGTTGCTCTTTTTTTACCACCTTCAAGTTCGCCAGGTTCATATAAATATCTTACAGTTACATTACCTAATACTGGTTGAGAGAAAGATTCACGTCGTTGTATTGGTATATATTTTTTTTGGATCGCATTAGAAGGTTTCATGGAAGTTGCACGAGTAATTTCATTATTCAACGCAGCTATAACACTCGGTAATCTTGCAACCCATTCACGAGATCTATCTTTGAGGTCAGTAGATATTTCCTTTGCATATTGGTATCCAAATAACCGCTCAGCAAGTGTTCTATTAAATCGTTCAACGATTGCCTGATCACGATGAATTTCAGTATGTCCTCGTCTGATTTTAAAGTTATGTTTCTTCATCAACGATGATACTACTCCAAGAAATTCTTTACCAGGATCAACTTGTAATAACCGTGGCCATCGTAGACCACCACGTTGATAAAATGCGTTCAAACGCAGATGCAACTTCAGATGTTGTCCTTGTTGATAATGGCTCCGCTTCTTTATATCTACTCGCAACATCAACGACAGTTAACGCGTATTTGTACGTGGGTGATTTTCGTCCACGTGTTTTAATGGTATCGTGTGGTAAAAACAAAATATCTGCTTGATGAACTTCATTAGGAACGCTAACATCAAAATGCGCATACTGAATTCTTTTAGGTGGACTTAGGAAGATTTGCCATATTGCCTGTCGTGCTAACCATGATGCAGCACCATCACGTGAAACTTTTGCTGCTTCGGCGAGTTTACTAATCGCTGCTTTACCTCTCCAGAATCCTCTCGGGGAATAATAAACAGATTCCATTATGATAGTTATATAATTAATTACCAGCCCCTAGCACTAGTTTACCTTTCATAGCAGTTTTTGCTAGAAAACTAGCGAGAGATTCTCTAAGAGATTTATTAGGTATAGAATTTAACGCGTAAATCAATTTCACATCTGCGAGATGTCGTTGTTGCAAATCCTTACTTTTATACGCGACATCATGAACGTGACACGCTTGATCAATCTTATTTACTGGATACTCTCCGGGTTTTGGTTGATCTTGGTTATCGAGTCTGATATCGAGACGAGTTCCAGGACCACAATAATTATATCCGGGTAAATGTTTCTCACCGGGGTATTTAGCCCATGGAGTTCCTGGTAATTTTCCTAACGAAGCAGCAATATCACCCCCACCTGTCTTTGTTGGAAGAAATTTATATTTCTTGGTGCCACATTTCACACACTTACCTGTAAGTGCACGTCTTTTATTTTTTGTTGTTATTGTCGTTAATTCAGTAGTATCGGTAGGTGCTCTGCATCGAACACAATATAGACTCATATTATTAATTATATGGATATAATTGACTTTTCTGCGACACGAAAACAAGAGCCAGTAAAGCACCATCCAGCGTTACCAAATTCTATCAGAATGATTATAATAGGCCCCTCTGGAAGTGGAAAAACGCAATTATTACTTAATCTAATAATGAGATGGCTCAAGTGGGATAAATTATGTTTAGTAACGCATCTGTAGATGATCAGCGATGTTACGAAGTACTTAAAGATTTTAATGAAAACGCAAAATTGTTGCATGAAGACAGTGTCATAGACTTTATTACTGATATTGATGAAGCGCCATCCGTAGATGATCTGGATGGATTCGTTAATAATTTAGTAGTTTATGATGATGTTATGCTGGACAAACAATCAAATCCAGCTCGGATATTTCCACGAGGCCGTCACAAAAACACAGACGTGATTTATGTTACACAGCGTTATACACAAATTCCAAAAGTGATCAGGGATAATTGTAACGTTTTAGTTGTATTTAATGGCGTAGATAATTATACTCTACAGAATATTTATTATACTTGGTGTTCTGGGGACATGGACATGAACAAATTTAAAAATTTCTTTTCAAAAGCACAAGCTGCTCCCTTTGGTTTTGTAACGATAAATTTACATGATCCGAGGTCAAGATATCGTAACGGACTTGATGCAATTTTTGGATAAAAACCATAGCAGCAGAGAGGGTGAACGACCAACGCGTAGTGACCAGATTGTGAAAAAATCAGAAAAAATCTGGTCAATTAGAGAAGTTTTTAAGACATTACTATTAAGACAAAAACTTTTTTTTAAACCTTCATAGGAACCCTTAATTTTCAAAAATAAGGTCTCTAAAATGTTATAGGGTCCATCCTCTCTGCTGCTGATAAAGATAAAACATTTAAAATCCTTAAAACGTGATTACAAATTCTTGTGTAAGTCGCATTCCAAGACTTTCTTGGGTTGCACGTTCTCAAACAGCTTCTTCAGGCATTTATTTTCGCTTTGTCTAAATGGGGATGACTTCATAGACCTAAAAGGGGAATGAAGTTTGATTTCTGAGCGTACAAGGTTTTTTATTTGGGCCTAAACAATACATCATATTGCTGTTTGGCAGCATAATGAAGTGCCGTTTTCATTCGTCCTAGATAAAATTATGGTTCATTTGTCTCAGCATAGGCGCTTTCTGAAAGAGGAGGTTTTCAGTCCACTCATACAGAGTCTAAGTTTCTGATTTTCATTGACCAATCATCTAAAGGCTGGATAAGCCATAGTCGAGTCAAGTTCTCACTAATAACCTTTACAGCCGGAGAAAGATTTTTGGATCAACTTCCCAATTTGTGTTTCCCATTAAATCCAGGGATTTTTATATTTGTCCCAGATGCATCTAATATGTGGAAGAAAAATTAGTTTATAATTGAAAATAAGACTTAAAAATTTGCTTTGGGTCAAGTTGAATACAATGACGTTATCAGAAATGCACATATTGTTTTTATTACGACAATTTGACCCAGTCTTCTTCTGTACAATTTTAACTTTGTTTCCACTCATCTGTAGTTGACATTTTTTAATCTATGCCCAATCAAAATATCGTCAACATGCAATAAGCAGTCAGTTCCTGGATGAAGACATTTTTGTTAAATTTGATGTTGACCAGGGTGATTGACAACATGCTGACCTCGGGCACACACATCCGGCCATAACGTTCAGAAAGGTGCTATCTACTTTAACTCGGAAGTTTCGATCTTCAAAAACAAAAATGGAAGTAGGCATCTCTAAAACCTAGGTTGAACTGGTGATTCATTATGCCGTACTTCGAGGTGGTATCATCAGCTTTCTCCAAAAGAACGGCAACTATATGTTCTTTCTGTACAAAACCAATAATAAATGCTTCAAGGCTGATAAGATGGTCTCTTGTGCTTCTCTGGCGTCTGAATCCACATTGAACGTCAGATGGTATCGAATCGAAATACCATAGTAGCCTATTATTCATCAACCCTTCCATAGTTTTGTAAACGCAACTTGTTAATGCTATATGACTATAGTTGAAAGTTTATGTTTTATCCTTTTCAGGTTTGTGTTCTCGAATCACCGCTGCGTGTCGCCAAGGCTGCGGGAAGTCGGTAGCTTCCCAGTTCTTATTAACAGTAGTTAACAGCTTATTTAGAGCTGTGTCAGGTAAGCGGATATCGTCTGGTCTGAAGTGTCAAGTAGATATCGTCTGATCTGAAGTTTCATAGGCTCGATCTGAGAGTGAAGATTTATTGTAGTCTTAAGTATTAGCAGATATAGAACTTAGAGGAATCTTTCTGACAGGGAGAAATTTTTCAGGATAATTCTCTTGTGAGTTCTTCGACAATGTTGCGACCAAAATATTTGATATTTCTGGACGGTTGTAATCATTTCTTCATACGTCTTTAATTGCTTGATACAGACATTTTTATTTTTGTCAAGGATGAGTCTTACGAAATTTCATATTGATTTAATACAGTAGCATGAGAACAACTTAGAGACATAGGATCTCCATATTTTCCTCTTTCTAATAGTATAACGAGCTTTACCTCCATATTGACGGCAATTATTCAGATCGTCAGTAGTTGGATTGGCACTGAAATGTTTAAAATATTAGTCACGTTCCATCATAAAATATATGCATGCATCACCAAACCATGGCTTATTTACGTGTTTAGAAACCACTTTCGGTTTGTTTGGTATTGATCCCCTGCAAGATCTTGGAGCATGTTTGTAAATAGGAGCATTGGATTCATTACATTGTCAAAGCAATCAGCTATCAGTTTCGACTCGCAGAGGGATTTAAGCGTCTCCAAATCTGCCTTGTTCAGTTTCCATCTCTGCCCAACCCTTGAGATATGGAAAATTGCTTTCTAAAAATACCGGAAAGTGACTGAAGTAGATTAGACAGTGAAGCCAATTAGTTTCACTGTGCAAGATGTTTCTTGGTATTGCAGAACTGGCAAAATATAATAAATAGTGAGAATGGAAAAGAAATCTGTAAGGAGAACAGCCACATGATCTCAGTACATAATTGTTAATATCATAAGGAAAAATGGTCAGTTGAGTATACATCTTGATCGTCGACACTTAAATACACAAATTGAACGAAAACATTACAAATTACCAAAATTAAAAAATAATGTACATACTTTTTTCAATGCATAATATTTCAGTAAATCCGACACTTTCTCGGTATTACGGGAAATCAAACCAGATATTGAAACATTTAAATTAACTTGCTGAAATACATCTTTTAGCCGTTATCGGTTTTTCAGACTAACATTCGAAAGTCTATCAGTTCCGGAAGTCAATCATACAGCTGTGCATCCAATATTCTAACACTTCGCTGGTACTGCTACGAATAATAATGACGTTATTGTATGATACTCGACATTAAAGGAGAATAAATTGAGATTCCGAAAAGCATAAAACAACAGTACAACTTAGATGTCTCGTAGTCCACAGGGAAATGGACTGATACAACAGACTCTTGGAAAATCATGCTAATAATGATGCCAATGGAGGAGGTTCGTACTTATGTTGATTTTTTTTATACACGTTTGCTTGATTCATATGACCGAAAAGCTTAAAGATGAATCAAAGCAGCACAAATATAGGATAGATTTTTCAACATGTTTAAAGTACAAACCGAATCAGGCATCCCAGCCATAGAAACCACATTCTGTTGCAATCTAACCAGCGATAAAAGATTGGAGTTAATTGATATGTTGTAGATAATAAGCACTATCAAGTCATGTGTAACTATTATTCCAAATGTCTCGAGGTATGTCCATTAAAGGAGAAGATTCAGCAAAATACAAGAAATAGAAACTTACTTTCACAGGTGTGCTGGAGCGTTATTTCCCTTGAACAAGAATGATAAAGTTCGAATTAGAACACCTTAAAATAGCACGTGGTGTAAAGCAGGCATAGTAATATATAAGGTTGCACCGCATTTATGCATCATCAAAACTGTTTCACGTATTGGGTGTTGGATGACTAGGAAATATATTTTGAGAAGTGGTGAGAAACAGAATTCATTTGAACTTGATAGCACACGGATTGCTCAGTTTATGAACAAAAACTTCCACAAAACCAATTCCGCCAATGTTTAAAGTGAACCAGAAACGTATCCATCAGCCAAGTCTGGAAGAGCTATCAATGGCACAAAAAGATTCATTGAAAAGATTTAAATGTATGTCTTGATAAGGTTAGTACAGAGTAAGCGTTTAATGGACGATATGCTTTAATGTATCATTAATCAAATCTTGTACAGAAATTTTATTGATGAGCTTCATATATTAGTAGTACTAGAAGGCATCCGTGGGAAGCTTAAATTATTCTGAATTAATGAAAGCTTTAATTAGTTTACCAATCATTGTAGTCATGTACATTTCATGTAATTTTCAGAAAAACAGCAAAATAAAGATAAAAGCTTTGTCTAAGGAATTCATTTCTTTTAACAATTTAAATTTACGTAAATTTTAAAATAAGCGAGATCGAATGATATTGATCAAAATGAATGTTCTGTGTGCATTATTACAAATGCAATTGTCACTCTCTGAGAACTCATTAATATGAAAACAGATACAATGCAGCTTAAGGCCTTGGAACATCATTATTCAGCACACGCTCATTTTGCGTTAGCTTTAGAAGCATAAATTAACAATGAATTAATTTATAAAACTTTCCTTCATAGCATTTGCCAATAAATCTTTTAGATACAAGACAGCAAAAACTTGTTTGAGCTTTTTCAGGCGCGAGCAATGATTGGAAATGGAAACCGCCACACGTGTTTCCCTCTCTATCTGTATTACAAATACATGTCAGTCAAACTTCTAATTTATCATTAAAGTAACATGTGTTGAATTACTGGACATATGAAATTGTGTGTTAGTCTTCAGTTCCACAAAACCTTCAGCGTTGGTGGTCTAAGGAATATGATATAAGATGGCAACCTAATATATGTGCTGCTGATTGAGCAATTTAACCGCTTATCACTCAAATATTTGTATGGAAACATATGATACTAGAGTTAGATAAATCTATCCTCACATTCAAAGTCCAAAGTACAAATGCGTTCAGATATCTTTCATATTAGATCAGTAGGTAAACAAACTGGTATAATGAGTAGTCATTTTTTGAAATAAAATAGAGTAATTCCTTTCTTATCGTTCTACTAACTGTACAATTAATTTCAGAATAACTGCATCACACTCCAGGCAATAGTTTTCCACTCCATAGGCTTGGTTTCCAGTCTCTGTCACGTCAGGGGCTTATTCGTGTGCTCTGTAAAATCTGACATTCTGTGGAAGAAGACACGGATACAATGGTTTCGAACTGAAAATTCGTTAAACCTGAATTTAAAAATCACAGTCACACACACATTCATAATACATTTTCAATCCTACTTAATGCAACCGAATCGGGTAATCACTAGACTGATGCATATGCTGCAGTCACTCAAGTTCATATCATCTTAGGATATGATGGTATCTTTAACACGTGTTTTTCCCATCATCTTTAGTGTATATCTTTATCCTTCATATTCAAACAAACCTAAAAGATAACTGGAACCATCAAGATATTTGGACTAAGTTTTGGTATTGCTGTCTTCAAACTTTCTAGGTATAATGCTGTAAAACAGTTTGTATGTAATACAGTGGTGTTGGACAAAGGTTTGTTTTGTAACTCTTGGTGTTGTCTTTTGCCGCTTGTGAGGAGTTATGTATTTATTGTAATTGTCATTGCTATGTATATGCTGTTAATAGTGGCCAACAATAATCATTCTAACACCCATCATAAATGTTATGAATTTGCACTGTATTTTAGCATTAGTATAAAAATTTTGGCTGTCTTTTCCTGTAACGAATTAACTTATTTTCTGGGTATGTATCGATGTATATTCTATGTGTGATTGTGCGCATCAATGCACAAATTAATCTAAGTGCTTTTACAAACTCGTAAGCTTTTATTATCAAGTTAAATAAACCCTGACGGGGAATATTTAGATCCGTCGTAGCTGGACAAGAATCGTTGATGACAATGAATCCCTCTTCAGCCTAGGCAAACGAAGTTAGGTGAAGGAGTCTCTATCGCTCAACTGTGCAATTGAATGCAGATATACAGTACTGCACTCAGTATTACAGATATCTACTGATATACGTAGATATTTGTAATACTGAGTGCAGTCTTCGCAGACAACGGTGCATGTCGCATTTCAATTTCTCCAATTTAAACCATTCATAAAAGTCTTTCTTTCGCTGTAAGACACGTAGGGATCATGGAAATCGCCGTAATAGAAACCTAACACATGTAATAAGTTCTCTCGTAGGTCCGTTACCCAAGGCAAGCGAGGATGATTTAATCCATAACAGTTAAAAAATGATAAGCTTAAAACATTCACATAAACTTTTCATTATTTGTGTTAAAAAGCAGCTTCTAATTTTGGCTTTGGTTGAACATTATTAATTTAAAATCACCTTTTCATCTTATACCTAATGTGATTCCATTCTGATATTCTTCACTTGGTACACACATTCAAATACATTATTTGTCTCGTCCAACACATGTTTTTGTTTACTTCTGTATTAACTGTGTTGACTGCACCACTCAAATGTAAGTCTTTATTATTATACTTCATAACTGAATGTATCTATCACCTTCGTAAATTCTTGCATCAAACCAGTTAAATATTATTCCACACGTTGTATCATTGTATCTATTTCATCAATTATACTATGTAGGACGCTAATATTATTTAAAAGTTGTCTATCAACATATTTGTTATGGTTTGTTCAAGCTAAACAAGTATTTTTTATATTGTCAGAAAATTTAACCTTTTTTATAATTACTATAGTTATAGTTAGTTTTTTAGTTAGTTTTTTATAGTTATGATCGTATCACTCAAATATGTAACAGATGAATCGTGCAATGTTTTCATAGTATTTGTCATTCGGGAGTTCACATAAAGTATTCTCTTGTTGCCCTCTAAATTTTGGTTACAAAAGTTTGGACATAATTCTTATGAATATCTGACACATTATTTAGTGTTTCGAATTATTTTTGTCAGTAATGTTTGTGTTTGAACTAATTGTAAGTATCTTTAACCTCACAATAGTGTGTGTTTAATTTGTAAATTGAGTTTTTTTCTTGTTATACTATATTGTTATTTTAATTATTTTTTGTCCTCAACAGTCCTTTTTCATTACATTTTGTTTTTATTTAATTCATTTTTTGGTAAATGTTATTTTCTTAATCGTAATTGTATTTATTTTTGATGCACATTTTTATTTTTTGTCTGTTTCAGTAAAATAGTGTCGCACATTGTAAACATATTTATTTGTGGTCATATTTGTTATATAACCTGTGTATATTTTTATATGATATATTATCTTCGTTAATAAAATATTCTCTCGATTTTTCCTAAAATGTTATTTCATCTAATCCATCCTGTATATTTTTATAATATTCCTATGATAAAATAAGAAAAATGATAGCACGAGCTGCTATTCTTAAAAATAACTCTTACGTGATTTTCTTCTTTACGTTTGAGCATGTTCCTTTTCACTTAACGTAAGTTGTTTGTTTTTTTAATTCTTTTCAACCTTCCTGTAATTTTTTAGTTAATGACCTTTTGTTCCATTTGCCATCTCTGCATATTCACGAAATTGTACAGATATGTTTCTTAGAACTTCTTCAAATAGCGTATACACCCATATTTATTATCCATATATTATCCGGCTATAATCTTTTGTATTTTTCTTTTTAATAATTTCTATCAATTTTCAAACCTGATTCCTTTACGGGTCAATTAAAGCTGGTTTCGATATATAGCTTTGTATTGACTTGACCTTTGACTTTTATTATTGCTATATATAAGGAGGAAATATATACCTAATTGCAAGTTATTAGGGGAAAATATATACCTGATCGAATACTTTTCTATACCTCTCGAGTCTATTTAAAGTTGTTTTCTCAAAGATCATAAAGGGCTATGGCTGAACTGTGCATTTATTATAGATATCTCTAACTAGTTGTTTATTGTTTTCTCTAGAACAATGACCATGATATATGTATATGCATATCTTTGCTATCTACCCATTAAACAATACAAAACATTTAGTATTTCACCCTATAATATACTAAAGAAATAGTAATTGAACTACAAATTTTGTTTGGGAGTGGAAATCCAACGTATGGCACATAACACAATTTTATGAAAAGGATTTCTGAAACTTTCAATCTTCAACCAAATATATATTTTTACCATGCAAGTATGGAAAATATATTTCTGGCGGAAAATTATATCTCCGGTGATTGTTTGCATTCTTTAAGGTTTACCTAGAACTACGTGGATTACGTCCTGCTTGGTGTCTTCAACGATGGCTCTCATGTTTGCCCAAGAAATATTACATAAACAAGTGCGTCTTTGGTGAATATCAGTCCAGGCTTTTCTTCAGCGGGTAGAGTCGTTGGTTTGATATTGTTATGTATATTTAATTTAATTTAAGATAACAGACTAGACCTTGTTCATGAATTTGATGAAAATTTCCATTTTTGGGTCATAAGTCAGGTGGCATCCTATATATAAGGTTCTGAAGTAAACAAAATTATTCTTTCATTATTTAATTTAAACTCTAAAGTCATTATTAGTTGTGTTCACATATAATATGAGGGAAGTAATTTCTTTTAAAATTATTCAGTTTTATTACAAAATGCTGATTGAAATTTTGGGCTAAGTCACTATATTGGGATTATTGTGAATTCATTCAAAGACAGTCTGGATTATATCCTTTTGAAAGATAAAAGACTGTTGGCACATCAACTCATCCAAGATTATTAGCACATCAGCACATTCAATACTGGATTTTATACTTGTAATAAACTTGCAGAATTATTTGATATTTAATTCGCCATTATCTGCTATAGAGTTTAAGACCATAGAACCATAACAAGAAGAAAATATTGTCAGCAATGTTGACATGCCATCACAGCTGATCGAATACACCGTCATACGATTTAGTATATCCAGGAATAAACTCTGCAAGCAAGTTGTCACCTAATAAATATAAGGTTAACGGCGTTCAATACAACTGCCAAGAATGTTAATTGTGCTTCTTCCTCAGTATAACTCAATTTGTCATTGGGCGCATACACGATGAAGAAATAATATTCAGTTATATCATCAGTACGTCTCATGCCCCAAAGATCCTCAGACAAACATCCGAATTCTTTAACACTGTATTTGATATAACCCGGAGATTATTGCTGCTTGTATCGGATTAACAGCCAGTAAACCACCAGAATACCTCATAAATTGTTCGTATTAATTAAGCGTTGCCAACCATGTTGTCAAATGGCATCCAGTGTGGGTCATTGCGAGGATTACGTAGCAGAATTTAATCCTAGCCAGACTTTGGTAAGTCGGGAAGTTCCCGAGTTGATCGCTCTCTGGTGTTTATATCGATGTATTGTTTCGTTTCAGTATTATAGCATCATCGACGTAGTGTTTCTTAAATTCTGCTGGGTCGTTCCACATGATGAAGTAAATCAAAACTGGTAAACAGACGTGCTTATTTAGCATCACCGGTGAAGCCACAACCGAATACATATTCTGTGCCTACGTCTGAATAATCAAAGACGTTTTCCTTTTCCATAGACTCCGAGCATTCACGAGAGGTTCCGTCAGATGTTATGCATCCACCAACTGTCTTTTTCAGAGTCATACCATATCCAGTTCCAAAAGATCCTAGTGCAATCTCCATTACAGCTGGAATCTCCGCAAGAAAGGGAAATCTTCCACCATGTCCTCGACTTCGAAAGCGTTAATGTTACCAAGCTGTTTGGCAGCACTGAACTGATTAAGTTGCGTTTGGGTTAGCCACACCCGAACGTTTCCAGTTAACTTTGTTGGAGAAAGTTTTAATGAGAATCCAACGTCCTTTTTGTTTCATTGATTTCTTATTTCACTAAGATGGTTGTCGTTAAAGAAACCTTCACTTCGTAGTAATGATATAATGTTTAATTGTGCTGTTCATTTACGTTTTTGCGGCATCCACAGAGGCTTCTCCACTTGTTAAAAAGACTATATCACCTAATTCAACAGAGAATAAACATATAGGATTGGGATTCATTATTCAAGTAGAAATTGCGGATTTAGAAATAAAAATTGATGAGAACTAGAAGAAAATGCATATCAAGTAAGTGCTAAAGAAATGTAAAGATCAATGTTATACCAAAAAAGTATTTTGTTAGGTGAAAAACTCAGACAGTAGAGATTAAATCAGTCTGCTAATGAAGTCCTTAGCGTGAGGACAAAAGCTTCGGGTTAACTTTCTCTATATTGTTTGTGTATGTGGTTGAGAAGTTAAAAATATCGTCAAATATGAATAATATTACTACACAGTTAAGTTCTCACTAAAGTAATTCAGACGAATGTTGGATATTAACGAAATTCTAACTGTTACTACGTATACCATAACATATGAATTTTAGGAGAGATTAAATATACAACGAGACACAGCTGAGTTTGTAGATTGTTGAGACCATACTTGGGAAGATCAAGTCCTAAAGGTACAACCTAAATATCCTATTGAATCGTCAGTTAATATAAAACAAAAAAGTCAAATATTCGGCGAAGCAAAAATATAAGCAATATACACAATGAATCATTTGATGAGCAGGGAAATAAAGTTGATAATATTTTGGAACTTCAGTCTGCATATAGTATTTAGTATAGAAGAGGAAATTGGTATAGAAGAGGAAATTGGAATAGAAGAGGAAGTTGGTATACAAGAGGAAATAGGTATACAAGAGGAAATAGGTATACAAGAGGAAATAGGTATACAAGAGTAAATTGGTATACAAGAGGAATTTAGTATAGAAGAGTAAATTGGAATAGAAGAGGAATTTAGTATAGACGAGTAAATTGGTATACAAGAGGAAATAGGTATACAAGAGGAAATAGGTATATAAGAGTAAATTGGTATACAAGAGGAATTAAGTATAGAAGGGTAAACTGGAATACAAGAGGAATTTAGTATAGAAGAGTAAATTGGAATACAAAAGGAATTTAGTATAGACGAGTAAATTGGTATACAAGAGGACTTTCGTATAGAAGAGTAAATTGATATACAAGAGGAAATTTGTATAGAAGAGTAAATTGGTATAGAAGAGGACTTTAGTATAGAAGAGTAAATTGGTATATAAGAGGAATTTGGTATACAAGAATATTTTTGTATAGTAGAGTAAATTGGTATACAAGAGGAATTTCAAATAGAAGAGTAAATTGGTATACAAGAGGAATTTGGTATACAAGAGGAAATTGGTATAGAAGAGTAAATTGCTATAGAAGAGTAAATTGGTATACAAGAGGAAATTGGTATACAAGAGAAATTTAGTACAGAAAACTAAATTGGCATACAAGAGGAAATTGGTATACAAGAGGACTTTAGTACAGAAGAGTAAATTGTTATACAAGAAGAAATTGGTGTACAAGAAAAAATAGGTATACTAGAGGAAATAGGTATACAAGAGTAATTTAGTATAGAATAGGAAATTGGTATACAAGAAGTAATTGGCATGCAAGAGGAAATTGGTATATGAGAGGAAATTGGTATAGAAGAGTAAATTGGTATACAAGAGGAATTTAGTATAGAATAGTAAATTGGTATACAAGAGGAATTTAGTATAAAAGAGTAAATTGGTATGCAAGAGGAATTTAGTATACAAGAGGAAATTGGTATAGAAGAGTAAATTGGTATACAAGAGTAAATTGGTATACAAGAGCAATTTAGTATAGAAAAGTAAATTGGTACACAAGAGGAAACTGATATACAAGAGGACTTTAGTATAGTAGAG
>JAECUM010023248.1:0-26012 GCA_016617855.1 Megalonaias nervosa | reverse complement strand
CCTTCATGTACAAATTCCATGGTTCAGATTTGAGTCGATATTGAAATCCTCTTCATTGTAATTTTTAAAACTGTATGCTAACGTTATTACCAACGGAAAAAAATCCAACTCTATTTTAAGTTTGGATACAGAAGAATTTTGTAATTTTTAGTTTGTTTCGTTTCTTTCAGAAATAAGAGTTAACTACTATTCGACGTCTTCTCAAATTTTTATCCTTACATAAAACATCTTCAGTACACAATTGTAATTTCCTGAGGGGTCCAAGCTGTTTTAAATGTTTACAACGTTAACAACAACTTACTCTGAACCTTAGATTTAAAAGTTTGTATACTCTTTCAGTACGTGAAGAAACTAACGAAAGGTTTTTGAATTTTGGAAACTTACATCACTTCTCTCAGTTTGCCAGTTTAGCCACGTCACCAGTTTGTAATTATTGAATGAGACCAAAAATAATCCTTTATAATATATCGTTTCTGGATTGAAAAATACACTCTTGGAATATTTTAGATGCATACTTTTGACATCAGGCTTAACCAAATGTCTATACAAAATCATTATCCTACGTAAAATATTTCGATCATAAACCCATGGATATGAAGAATTCTATTCAAGCATTGTGCCACCAATTTATTGCATGTTCTTGTCACCAATAATCACAGTCGTTACTTTACTTTTGCTATAAAAACTGGTAGTCAGTCACAGTCGTTACTTTACTTTTGCTATAAAAACTGGTAGTCAGTCACAGTCGTTACTTTACTTTTGCTATAAAAACTGGTAGTCAGTCACAGTCGTTACTTTACTTCTGCAATAAAAACTGGTAGTCAGTCACAGTCGTTACTTTACTTTTGCTATAAAAACTGGTAGTCAGTCACAGTCGTTACTTTACTTTTGATATAAAAACTGGTAGTTTGGTGAAGAGCAGGATTAATGCTATTTTACCTCGTTGTAACTTACGCTATCTTCAAACAGTATTACCCGTAAAGTAATTTCACAACATAACGTGTACACAAGTTCAATACCAGCCTCGTTCTGCCAACAAACTTGTAAATAATTATGTATGTATGTATGTATGTATGTATGTATGTGTGTATGTATGTAGACAGCAACAATATACCCAACATAAGCATAGCTTAAATTATGTCCAATTATATTTTTTTACGGACGTACCAGTAAATGTTTGATCCAAAGTTTCTCCCTCAAGTTAATAATATTGTATAAAGTTATCAAAGGTAACAATGTTGCAAAACGTAAGAATCCTTTCGCTAGATGTCTGACAAAGCCAGAGAAGAATTTTATTGGTTGATACAAAGCCAGACAAGAATTTTATTGGCTGATACAAAGCCAGACAAATCTTTATTCCATTAAAACAAAGCCAGACATGTTTTCATTGGTTGACACAGTTCTATTAAAACTTAACGAATATTTAAATTTACATTTACATGATTTGTCCGAAAGTAAAACGAAAATCAAACAAACAAACAAATAAACAAAACAGCAACAACAACAATAAATCATATTATAAAATAACAAAACTTCAGTCCACATACTCGGTTAAACTAGATCCGTTTTCTTAATTGCTAAATTTTCATGTTCGTTATATACGAAATTTTCTGTATATTGAAAGCTATATACATAGTTTGCGCAAAGTTGAACAAAAAAGAATCAGAACAGATGTACAATTCAGTGTATTAAAAGAACACTCTCGAAATCACCAAAACCACCAAACTGTATTAATAAAATTCATTCAGTTACCATTAAAAAGTATGTATTACACTGCATGAGAATTCGTATTATTTCTACGTTTGCGGTATAGTGTTAGCATTAACCATGTACATATTTCTTTTGTCATTCACATGTGCTATTTGTCTCGTCAGATACCTGAAAATGTTAATTTAATAACATTGGTCATGAATCAACATACTTTGTTCTGAAAATTCAGTTTAATTTAGTCACGAATATACTTTATAATTCAAGAACGACTGAAAATTAAAGATGGAGTTAAAACATGTAGAACTACAACAACAATATTCAATCTTTTCTTTGAATCGTTTCTCCGGTGTTTCTTTTCTTGGAATGAGGTGCTTCAGTGTCCCTGACCTTTCTTTTTCCTCTCACAACGAGATACCAAACAAGGCACGAGGTGGCTGCAGCTATTGCAAGACTCCCAAGAATAATCAGGAGCTCATCTAAAGCAGGAAATGAAAATAATATTTATGAAGAATCTTTATCCTTTCCAATAGCCCCAAACAGACTGTATGGATACACACTTTTTAATTCATTTATCTGAATAGCGGAAAGTAAAAATAAACAGCACGGTATCATTTTATAGAATACCATACGCAAAGAAAATATAGTAAGAAAATTTTCAAAAACACCCAAAAAACAAAAGAAAACAGAAAACAAACACACCCCAACAAGAAAACATGCATGTAGATCGATGCAAGTGAAATATATACAATCGTTCACAAAATATCTCCTGAAGGAGATTGAGATCTCTTCATTATTAAGGAAAATACTGTGAAGATAAAATCAGAAATTATGTAAGTCGTATTTAAGCAATGGTCATTTAGAATATTTGCAAAATATCTGAATAGACAATGTTATTTTTATAATCAAGATATCTGAATAGACAATGTTATTTTTATAATCAAGATATCTGAATAGACAATGCTATTTCCATAATCAAGATATCTGAATATACAATGCTATTGCTATAATCAAGAGCTTTTAACTGTAAGCGACCAAACTGTTTAAAATTTTAGCTTTCTGTGTATTCATCATCTTTGGTGTTTTTTCTGAAATATTTCTTTATTTATGTGGCTGTTTGATCGTAATAAAAAAGCATTAAACTGCAAAAGAAACTATACTCATCTTCAAGGAGTTTAGACTTATAGATAGAACAAAGTCTACCATAAATTTGCTCAACGGTTTCGCCTATCTATCAGCTTCAACTTCGAGCATGCTCCACATTTAGCAATTGTATTTCTGTATTACAAACAATATATGCTGTCAAGGTAAAGTTTTGGTCCAACATTTGAAATATTTACGTAAACTAATTCTCGACTACTGTTCTTAAGACCAACCATAGCTTTAATTTAAAAAAAAATGCAAATATGTTATTGTTACCGACCCCTTGATTAAACGAAACTTCATAGTGTACTAATCTAAGAGAATAAGTCTGTAACTAAATATGCCCAATTTACTTCATTAGGTAGAGCTTCTAAATCGTTCAGATTTGTTTGGTATGTATGCAAAAATATGCGATGATTAAATCGCCTCTAATAAGTTTGAAACAAATCTGACAATGCGCATTATTCACCAAACTCTTGGTGGACACAGTTTAATCGACTGGTCCGTATTTTCTACATTTTAGTCCTCGTTAGTTGAAAAGAGAGTATTTTTCTTTGCTCTTGCTCGCAAGGTTTGACTGTACGAGGTATATGACAGCCGTTTTTTCCATTCCAAAAAATCTTACGTCAGTAGATATATACGAAGACGGTTGGGCGAGATATTCGGCAATGACGTCACACTTAGCGGTTACTAGAACCTTAATCAGGGGAGATAAGGCAGTCGGTAAAATTGGATGTGTCACTTGACGTCACGTAAAGCTCAAAATATCAGAACTTCGGTACGAATAAATGGTACCGGGAAATGAGATTTTTCAATTTGCAAATATTGGTCCACAAATTGATTGAAATATAAATTTTGAAGATTGTAATCTTATTTGCTTTAAACGTATTCTATCTAGTAAATTTTGCAAATGGATTGGGCTACATATTCTCACAAGCCCTCCACCATACAATACAGCGGTAAAAATTAACCAGACATGGCAAGCAGCAGAATCAATAAAAACGGACAACAATAACAACAAATTAGGCGTGCTGACAAGGATAAAACTTCAAGAAAAGGACACAAGAAGAGAGATATACAAGGCAAATAAATAATGATATTACCGTATTTTACCTTGAGTAGTGTTTAAGTGCTTTCAAAAATTCAACTGATATTTAGAAATTTTGTAGTATACGTCCAGATTAAAATGAGATGAAACGTTAAATAATGTAACGTATTAAAAAACACGGGAAAGAATGAGAAAAGCATAATGAGCTAACCCAAATAAACCAAAACTCAAAAACAAACAAAACCCCAACAAACACCCTTATGGTTCTGATATATTACAAAATCAGTAGTTCAATGTTCTAGCATTAGTAGTGTGTGTGTGTGTGTGTGATCTGGAATTTTAACGTAGCTTTAACAATTGTTCAGTCATATCGCTACGTTGTCTGCAGTGTGGCAGTTTATAGTGATGTCTAGCACTGGGGCATCATGCCGCAGACATGTAGCATCATGTCCCACCCAGTCACATGGTCCTGACACCAGGCCAAGCAGCAGCAGAGAGGCTGAACCCGACAACATTTTTTTAGAGGGCTCCGTTTGCAAAAAAAAGGGTTCTACGAAGACTGAAAAATAAGGTCAATAATCGTAAACCGAAGTCGTTAACCGATCATATTTCCATACAAGGGGAAACAGACCAAATTAGCATTTTTGTTACCCTGCGCTGACTATTTTTTTTCAAATTTTAGGTGTGTTCGTTTGCGACGCGGACACACACGTCTGCTGCTGTAATCAAATTATCATTATATCAGTAATGATTGGTGAAGCTCACTCAGCTAGGCTAGCTCGAGAGCGACTGGAGGCAGTCAAGAAATATATACCCGTGAGAGATTCTGTCAAACAAAAATTACAAGCGCGTCAAGAATCTCAAGTGGAATTTGCAGAGGATACAGCATAGTTATTCAAACCGGTTACTAGAGCTACTGATGGGGTTAAAAAGCTACCGAAGAAGTTACAGAAGCTACCAGAGGTCTTCTTCCCACGTTACAGAAAACTGCGGTAACAACTGGAAAAATAGCAGAAAGAACTAAGAAAACAAAAAAGATTCTAAGAGAACTTCCAGGTGAAATAGGTGATATTCAATCACAAGAAATACTTAGGGATATTGGCCAGCTTTATTCTGAGAAACCACAACCCCCTCAACCAAAAGTAAGACAACCAGCAAGAGGAAAATTTCGCGATGACGTGGTTACACTTATGAAGGAAGATACAAATAACGCGATTAATATTGCACTAGATTTTGATAGAAAAAATGAGGATTTAATACCTGATGTAACAATGGCTAAAAAAAAAAAAAAAAAAAAGACTGGATTAAAACAATATTTGAGATTTATCCTAATGTACCAGCAGGTGCTCAAGTTACTGATAATCATCCTGATTTTGTATTATTTGATCAATCAATTCGCGCAGAAGAAATTCGACGCAGAGAAGAATCAGAACGGATAGAACAAACTTTAAAAATGGAAGAACAAAAAGCACCACCAAAAACAAGTAAGAAGAAGAAAAAACAACGTTCTCCTCCTTCCTCTCTGGAACCACAATACTACACGTCACCTGAAACCGAAGATGACAATTTTACCACCGGTGCTACTGGAAGTGGTTTTGGTACGGGTACCAGGGGGAGTGGTCTTATTACTCCATGTCCGGATAACATTCTTGCTGATGTTGATCGACTAGAAATTTTAATCGGTGGAAAACGAGCTGGTAATAACTCTCCTGAGATCATCAACGAAATAGCATCAATTTGTCAACGATTATTTACAGGCGGTGTCATGGACATTAATGTTTACTGACAATTACTACAGTGATTAAACAGTTAGATATAATAACTATAACAAAATGATTATGCATAATGCTCAACGTGGACCGACAATGGTCAGGGTGATACATTCGCGATTACCAACCTACGGCGATGGACTTGGTGATGTTGTTCAGGGTCTGTTTGCAAGGTTAGCTCCAAAGGCAAAACCGGTTGCAAAACAATTAGGCATGAAAGCTATTGATGTTGTTCGTGAAAAAGGTATTGGTGCTGTTGGTGATGTTGCCGGTAAAGCATTCTCGGCAATCAAAGAAAGGTTAGCACGATTAATACGACGAAAACCTCAATCAGTAAAATTACCCAGCACTGAGGTTATGCCTGCAAATGTTAGTAAAATAATAAATAAAGCTGCAAATAAAAAACTAGCAGAGTTGGCTGGTGTAGCCATGTCAGAAAAGGAAAAAGATATAACCGCTATTCTGATAGTAGGAAGCGGTCTTCGTGATAGACGAACACGATAATAATAAAGATGTTTAAGCGTATATCCGATCCCGCATTTGACATGGATGCACCAGTACCCAAAGACGAGTCTATGCGTGATTATCAGTATTATTCTTGTGAAGCACGAGAGCCAGATCAGCGTGGGCGAATTGAACTACAAGTTCAAGATACAAGTAGATATTTCTTACGTTTATCGAAGAAGAAGGTAAAATTCTGAAAACAGATAATACTGAATATGACGCTAACATTAATGTTGGTTTTGTTAATAACGGATTAATGGCGTTGTTTGACAGCGCTACGTATATAATTGATGGAAGACCCATTGAATCAATACAGAAAGACGTTGACGTTGCTACTACAATACTTGGTCTTGAGTGATACAGTGACGATTATTCGAGATCAGCTGGTCCGTCAATGATGTTTGCCAAGGACACTTCTAACCACACTGACAGCAGACAGTATGACATAAGACGACTAAAGAGTGTTACAGCTGTTGCTGACGACGCAGATGTTGTTCCGGTGGTTCATGGCGCTAATCCAGATTTCAACTTAGGATTTACAGCGCGTCGATCAATGCTAAGGGAGAGGAGAAGATTGTTTTCTTGTGCGATTCCACCCTCACACATTTTTGGATTCTGCAGAAATGTCAGAAAGGTTATTTTCGGAGCTAAACATACAGTTGTACTACCGACAACGATGCAATATGGCGACTTATTGGTGACAATGGTAAAGTAGAGTTGTCGAAACTTACGTTGTGGATGCCAACAATGACTCCATCGGTCACCGAAGAACAGCGGCTACTTTCTTTTATGGATCAAGGCGGTAAATCGACGCTATCATGGTCGACAACAACTACAGATGCTTTTCAAGGTAACAATAATGGTTTATTCACGTGGCAGATAGCATCAGAGCAAGGTGTTTCTGCACCGCGATTTATAATTGTTGCCCTCCAAGATGCTGTGCGAGTAAATTCACAAACAAATAGTACAATGATATTTGACCAACTTGGCGTCACAGAAGTTTCTTTAAGGATAAATGGACATCAGGAACCTTCAGAGGATATATTATGGAATTTCGATCAAATTCATGTTGCACATGCATATCATCATTTGATGACATTTATAGGATGTGATCAAAATATCGATTCTGGTTTACAAATATCACAACTGGATTTTACAACGTTGTATCCAATCTACTACTTTTCACTGGAACATTTAGATCTGTTTAGGCAATCCGTCGTTGATATACATTTCGAGCTCGCGTAAATAGAAATGTTGGAGATATTCCCAATTATAGAGCAATCGCAGTTATATTATCCGATAAAACGATGCTGCTTGAAGGTGCTGGTGGTCGCATGATGCTCCAAAAGAAAACATGTAATGGTTAATTTAAAAATCAAAATATTGTTATAAATATCATATCATAACGTTAATGTCAGTCTGACTCCTGGTCAGATTAAAAAACTACAATCAGCGTCCAAAGATAACTGTGGAACAACAATATCGTTAAAACAAGGACAAATGTCAGGTGGTCCGAATAAACTATCGCTGACAGAACGTCAACTAAAGCACTTCAACGACGCTAAAAAATCAAAAACAGGATTACGACTTAATCTTTCAGCGAGTGCTATCAGCGATGCTATTAAAACTGGTGGTATATTTCCACTTCTCGCAGCTATACCAGCGTTAATAGCCGCTGCAGCCCCAGCTGCTGCAAAGGCAGCTGCATTAGGTGCTGTTGGAACCGCTGTCGGAATGGCATTAAAGAAAGCTACAGGGAAGGGTTTAAAAAGATCTAAAAAAAAAAATGGATGGGGTGTAAGATTGCAAGGAACTATACCCGGGTACGGTCGCGGTCTATACCTCCCAGGAACGATACCTCGTTGATTCTTCCAATGTCTAATTTTGATTTACTTGATGCTGATGCCCAACTAAACATAAAAAATTCAGCGGTGTTTTATGCGTGATCAATTACCACGTCGACCAAACCGCGTTGAAACTGGTATTATAAACCTCGACGAATCCACCAGCACAGGTACACATTGGTCTGCATACGCGATTGATCCACGTGGAATTGTTTATTTTGATTCGTACGGGTTAGCACCACCAAAAGAATTTTTAAAATACGTGAGCACAGTACGCACAGTACGAGGTACTGCGATGCAAATTCCAATCTGGTATTCAACGTTACCAACACAAAAACATAACCGACCCACCAATATGTGGCAGAGAAGTGCTTGTTATACTTGACGCGATTTCAGCATCATCAGCACCACCTCATAAAGTTGTGCACGAGTACACCGTTAACCAGCATCGTTCGTTTTAAACAACTATTATATTGTATTGTATAATGGTAGATATTTACGGAAGATCAGCTAAAACTAAAACCAAACAGCCAGGTGAATACTTACTCAAACAAGTAACAAAACAGATCAGCGACGAAATATCTGACCTACTCAATCTTGCCAACGTTGATCCTGGTTGTCTTGTAATATTTCAAAACCGTGAAGGAAAATTGATGACGAGTAATATTTCAATCAACGATATCATTGTTCATAACAGAGCAACACGAGAAAGCCTCGTTGCCGTGTATGACAAAGAAGGAAAGCCTGTCCCTAGTGTTGTTACTCCGTCGTCGATCCGAAATAGTATAGGTGAACGATTATTAAAAACCGGTGATATGATGACGGGCATTCTTAACATGAACAACAATAAAATTACCAACGTGGAAGAACCAACAGATAATCTCGATGATGCAACAAAAGAATACGTCGATGATAACAATATTCCGATGACAACTTCGTTGTCGACAATCAATGATGGAATGACCATACTCAAAACTGATTTTACTAATCACGTACAACTGTTTCTGAATTTTCGCAGAAACGTAAACAGAACCATTAATTAATTTTTTGGAACTCCACCAACCGTTGATATTAGACTCGCCGACGTTAACACGAAATTCAACGATATTGTCAGTGGAATTCCTAATATCGTTCAAAAAACTAATTTGATTAAAATTCCTCACCAGCAGATTAACAATATTGTATACACAGTATCATCAGGATCATCAACGTGGACACCGAGTGATAACACTATCAAACATACCGCTCAAGTAACTGGTTTGTTCATGCTGTCCTTGTTCAGCTCTGCAAAATTTAGGATATTTACTACATTCAACCGACAATCATTCAACTGATAATTTTTCTGGAACTGTGTATATAGTGTTAAATAAAGATACCGAAGAAACGTTTATACTGGAACCATCTGATAAAAAATTAACCGCAGCGTCTTACTGGTGGTGTCTTGAATTTGTCACTGAAACACCTCAATTGATTACCTAATACTTCAGAATTTTGAATTAGTCGCGTTAATCTACTTAATAATAATGATTGACGCTAATCAACACAGATACAATCAAATATGTGAGTGTCAAACCAAACTGAAAAATAATGATTGATGAATACGACGCACAAGTAAAAAACTATCGCAGACGCGCAGTTGTCATCGACGTAGTTGTTTATTCGGCATCTGCAACCATCGCTGGAACTGGCGTAATTTTGTGTGCGGTAACGATGACGTCACCGGCAGTTGTAACAATTTGTGTTTCAGCTGCAACAACAATCGCTGGTGTTTTTAATATCATCGCAAAAAATATCGACGTGTACAGCCGCAAGATTACACGAGTACACGTTAATACTGCACGCGGTGACATTAGAGTATTCGAAGCTATCATCGTTGATTTCATCCTGCCTCAACGACGGTATAATTACCGACAACGAGTTCACAGAAATAATTAAGATTTACAACGAGGCATTAGAACCAGATTGTACACAATCAAAGATGGAATTATAATTAGTTAGATAGAAATTAATAATTAAATAATGTCGTCGTCGCAAGAACTACTGCAACAGATTGCCGCCAATACAGCACCACTGAAAACAGCGATGATATCAACCAGTTCAGCTTATCCTGAATTTAATGTTGTTTCTCCAACTGCAATTCCAGTAAAAGAAATAGCACTAGCACAATTACGAGTTTATTATAGCTAGCCAAATATCAGATCAACGTCATTTAGTGGACTTCCTCCGAATAACTCACTAGTATTTACAAATAAGAACCGCGACGATGGAACTCCAGATTGGCAAGTAGTCAGTATTCCCACGGGCAGTGATCAAATCGATCAGCTCAATGAAGAATTTCAGCGCAGAATTAAATCTATAACGGGTAAAAGAATCCAAGATAGCTCTTACCGTCCACGAACCAACGTTGTCGTCGGCGATAGAAATTCTTTCACAGGACTACGCAGTCGACATTTATCAAAGTTCGATCAGATCTGTACTTGGATGGCCTGATATTCCACCGGCGGCGTCAACGGCAATACCACCAGAACCGACTAAGGATAAGTTTCTCACGACAGAATTTTTTTTTTATAAAGATTCCAGAATATCGAAAAACTTACCAATGGAAGGGTGTAATGAAACCGGGTAGAGTTGAATTTTTCTATGACGGTGACGAATTATATTATGCTGAGGGGTCTGAATTTATAATAAAACGTGATCTATACAACTATGAAACTAAACATGGATTAATAACATTTAATAGAAACCTTTTTGGAGAACTCGCCACAATTCTAAAATTTGAACATGAAAAAACACTTGATGAATTAATAAATTTATTTTCCAATATTACCACGCACTACAGTGATGATGTTAAACAAAATATCGAAACAATACAATGCCTGAACATGATTGCATCAGACATCAACTACATCAACAATACTACATTTTTTATAAAACTATATCAATAATTCCTGGTGTATTTGGGTGGGTGGGTGGGGGGTAATTCCATCTCAAAAAGTTTTAGATGATAATGATCTGATAAAAGCAGTCAACGTTTTAATCAATGAAAACTTTCCAAAGGTTCTTGAAGCGTGGAAAAAAGTAGTACCACCACCAACAATTCTCAGATACGATAACTGTGACCACGACATAGGAAGACATATATCACCGGGCATTGTAAATATAGCATCAATGATAGCGGTCAGTCTAGTATGTGACGCCATCGATGGAAGTTATCAAGTAGATTTACAAAAATCTAATCAAGTTCAGCAAGGATACATTTTATACACATTTACCCCTCAAGTTCCCCCAGGGTATTTAATTGTATCAGAACCAATCAACGTTGTATATTTGCGTGTGCATAATCCACTGTTATCGCGGATAAATTTTAAGCTTACTGATCAATCTGGACACCTTACGCGGAGAATCACTGAACATAAATCTGAATGTGAGATCATAGATCTTACGTTCGTAGAACGTCATCATAGTTCTTGAGATCATAGATCTTACGTTCTTAGATCTCGCTTTCGAGGAACAAAAAACAACATATTATCAGAATAAAAAATAAATATTCTGATTCTGAGTAGAATATTTTTTTTGCTATTATCAGAATAAAAATAATAATTATTATTATTATCTGATTCTGAATAAAATATTTTTTTTACTGTATTTTAGTCACAGTGACATCGTCGTCACTTTCTTCTTCACTTTCATTGTGGGACGAGTAACACTCGTCGCTATCCTTTGCAAGTAACTCTTCCGCGGCTTTACTTGCTGTTATAATCTCGTTCAGTTGTCTTTTACGAGCATTTACTTTCTTTTATGTTTCGTACTCGTGAAATAATTTTCACCAAATTTTTTCGATTGAGCTTGCAAGAGGAATAAATAATTTTACCTGATCATCTGTAACTGACGCCAACGACTGCAACATTGCCTGCTGAATCAACTATACAAATCTGTAATCGGATGGTAGTGTATACCTGTTCTCGAATTTTCGAAATTGTAATGATTCAAACTCGTACATAATTTCTTCAGGATTAAGTTTATCAGAAATTTTTATACCGTCATGTTGTAATTCCCTAATGGCAACAATAACAGCATTAATATTTTCTTGATTCATTATATAATAAATATTTATTTTAAATAAAAATAATTCTGAATAATGAAAACAAAAATATTTCTGAATAATAAAAAAATAAAAAATATTTCTGAATCAGAATTAATATAATAATAAAAATGTTTCTATGAATCTGTAAAATTCTGAGAAATCTGAACAAATTTCACAAATCCGATGGGGTATTTGCACGATTAAATCAAGAAATGTGTTTGAATTTCTTAAAATCGGATGGGTTGTTTGCACGATTGAAATTGAGAAATATGAACAAATTTCAGAGATTTTGATGGGGTGTTTGCACGATTAAACTGAGAAATCTTGACAATTTTGTTGAATTTCAGTTTATATAATATAAAATAAATATTTTTTTAAAACTGAAAAAATCTGAAAAATCTGAGAGAATTTCATAAATGTGATGGGGTTTTGACACAACGAAGACGAGAAAATTGATCAAATTTCTTAAAATCTGATGGGGTATTTGCATGATTGAAATTAAGGAATTCGAACAAAATTCATTGATTTTGATGGGGTGTTTGCACTCTTAAACTGAGAAATCTTAACAATTTTTTGGAATTCAGTTTATATAATATAAAATAAATATTGTTATAAAACTGAAAAAATCTGACAAATCTGAGAGAATGTCATAAATGTGCTGGGGTTTTGACTCGACAAGAATGAGAAAATTGATTAAATTTCTTTAAATCTGATGGGGTGTTTGCACGACTGAAATTGAGGAATTTGAACAAATTTCATAAAATCTCACTGGGTATTTACACGATTAAATCAAGAAACTCAAACAAATTTCTCTGATTTTAATATAATAATAAAAAATAAAAATAAGAATATTTCTGAATAATAAAAATAAAAATATTTCTGAATCAGAGTTAAGATAATAATAAAAATAAAAATCGGAATAATAATAAAAATATTTCTGAATCAGAATTAATATATATAATATAGATATAATATAATAATAAAAATAAAATAATAAAAATAAAAATATTTCTGAATCAGAATTAATATAATAATAAAAATATTTCTGAATCAGAATTAATATAATAATAAAAATAAAAATATTTCTAAAATAAACAAAAAATAGACAGCAGCAATGATAGTCGGTCTACCATTCCACGGGGTCCCTTCCTTGCCAGTAAAGCTCATGAGGTCGTAGGTTTTTGGGGGGTCTTTTCGTTCATGACCTTAGTTTTTTGGGTCTTTTCGTTGATGAAGCGAGTTAAAGATACCGGAGCATCTATCAGCGACGTTGCCGAGTTAGAAAAGCGATTAAGATTTCCGATTACGGTAAAGACGCTAACCGAGGATATTTTACACGCGCCGAAATACACAAAAATTGGAACTCCAATAACAATCATTGATCATAACGCGCATGCATGGACGTCAGCGGTGATGATATTTCCACGAAACAGAACAATTAAATTTTTTAATGATTACATCTTTTATTCAATTAAAATAATTAGTAAGAGTGACCCTGTATCTGTTTGGCTGTTTCAAAGTTCCAATGATGGAAATTACGATCAGTTTGTAAGGCCTAGCGGAGAAATTTATCATGCAGAATCACTCCACGACGAAATGAAAAATCTTGCGCTGAAATACTCGAATGATAATGATGTTATCGAACAATTACTGAATAACTGTTTTACCGTTCCATCAGTTGCTGCTCACTATGCTCAGGAGAAAAATTCATGGAAACCTACAAGATCGTACTTTCTTGTTGATATTCAACGTAGTTGTATTGAATACGGACAGGGCTGATTATGGAATACTAAATATGATTATAGCGAAGTTATCTCGGTTGATATGGTAGCATGTTATCCTGGAAGTTTTCTTGAATACGGAGAGTGTTCTGAATACTTTGAGAGATTTGGTCATCCAACACACGAGATGACCAGAGTTGCGGTAAATGGACCTTTGCCAGATTGTGATCTGACTGGATTCGCCTGCGTGGATTCATTCGAATTTGCACGAGATCTTCATCCGATTGTTTATGTGTGGTTTGGAAGACATTTTTCAGAAAAACACTGGGCTCCTATTGTGTTGTTACGATATATGATTGATGTAAAAATATTAATATCGTTACGTGTAAGTGAAGCAATTATATCGCATCGTCTGCAGAAACAGGTTTGGTTGCCAGAACCCGATAAATTTGATGTAGAAAGTGATGTCAGGGAAATAATTCCTAATCTCGACAGCGATGAAGTTGTTAAACTCATTAATATATCTAAATACAGAAAAGAAAATAACGAAAGAGTTGCAAAAGATCTCGGCAGAAAAATTATCGGTAAGTTTACTCAGAGTGGTGCGTATGATCATAAACGAACGTGTACCAGGTTGATCATGAAAACAATGCAGAACTCGATTTTATAATTGCTGATACAACGGAGAGAAATATGTTTATAAACCGAAATGATGTTTATCTGTCTGACGGAACTCAGTTAGGTACAATTGTGAGCTATATTGATGGTGAGTCGCCTCAGTTTACTCATTTAAGCTCTTCGATGCTCGCGTACGTTTCAATAAACTTATTATCGATGATTAACAAATTTCCGTTGACCGCAGTTAGAGTTGCCACGGATTCATTTTATATAAATACAAAATATTTGGATTTACTAGATAAATTACTTGGCACTGGTGAATGGGGATCATGGAGAATAAAACAGGAAAATATATTTAGTTATTAAGAATGCCGACGTTGAAATTATGGAAAAATATTACAAGAATAACAATAAAATACCAGCATCGTCAGCGCCATCTGTATATGATCCTGTAACCAGGCATAAAACCGTTTATCTTAATGGGTGTGGAGGTTCTGGCAAAACAACACGTGTGATTGAAATATTCAAAAACACAGATATGATTGTGCTGACTCCCACACATAGACTCGCCAGAGAAATGACCGAACGAGGGGCAAAATCATAGACGTATCATAGTTTCTTTAGATCGTGTGGAGACACGTGGACTCCATCACGGATGGGTGAGAAATATTTTCCCAAGATTATTATCTGGGATGAAATTTGTACAGTTTCGTTGGAAGTATTAAAAATGTTTCTTGATTGGGTGTTGCCAAAAAATACTGCTGTGATAATATGTGGCGATCATGGTCAACCACCACCCTTTATTGGACAGTCTCCACACGAATGGTTAAAAGCGTTTGTGGATTATTACGAAAACATAATTGATAATCATAGAGCTATTGATGAACAGCTGAAAGAATTAAAAAAATTAATCAGACTGCAGCCAGATAGAATACAATGCGAAATAATGCGTGAAGTAAATCCAGAAACTACGATTAATGATTTTTGGAATTTGTGGAGACCAAATAATTTGATAGTTGCAAATAGAAAGATAGTCAGAGATACACTGCAAGAGAAATTATTCCTGCGGTACAAGGAAAGATTTTCAGATCTACCTGTACCACTGTGTTATCGATCAGCAGATACTCGACTGCAGAATATTGAAGTTGAAATTCGAGGAACTAATGAGAAACAAAAACTTGTACTTAATGATATTGTTTTAGTTCCTGTCAGTGCTGTTACGAGCGCGTTAACGATGGATAAATCTCCATGGACGTTAGGATACGCTATAACGATTCATTCATAACAGGGTTTAACTATTTCTGATATAAACGTTTGGATGATCGCTGACAGAATCGAATGGTCAAATTTAGTTTATCTCGCAGTGTCTTGAGTAAGAAGAATATTTCAGCTGCACAGGATTATTATGGATTGCGTAATAACCGAAGAAATCACTGATGATGTATGCGATGAAGTTGTCAAGAAAAAATTATCTGGGTATCGACAATCTGACAAAAAAAAAAAAATAACCACGATTTTGATCTCGACGTTGAATTTATTATGACACTGAAACAACGACAGAATAATCACTGTACAAGTTGTAATTGTAATATGTAATGGCAGTATTCAAATAATAATCCAAGACAGTTTACCGTTGATAGAATTAATAATAGTCTTGGTCACACACGCGAAAATATGATGCTAACCTGTCTTGAATGTAATCGACGTAGGGGTGTCAGTTTACAGAAGTGAACGCTGTGGTAATTGCGTGTCTTCAGGAATTAATTGTAATTGTACGCATACAAATCCACGTTGAGGAGCAGTTGAATCTAGTCTGTAGATTGCAGGTCTACCTGTGGATCTAACCACGCTGGAAATTTTATGTGTAGTCACACTCCAGATAGGATCAGTTGCTCTTTCTCTACCCCCTTCGAGTTCACCGGGTTCATATAAATATCTTACAGTCACATTACCTAGTACTGGTTGAGAGGAAGAGTCATGTCGTTGTATTGGTATATGTTTTTTGTAATTGCATTAATGGGTTTCATAGAAGTTGCACGAGTAATTTCATTATTTAACGCAGCTATCATACTTGGCAATCTTGCAACCCATTCGCGAGATCTCATATCTGCCCAAATTATTTCCTTCGCATACTGGTATCCAAATAATCTCTCAGCAAGTGTTCGATTAAGTCGTTCAACGATTGCCTGATCACGATGAATTGCGGTAGGTCCTCGTCTGATTTTAACATTATGTTGTTTCATCAACGATGATACTGCGCCAAGAAATTCTTTGCCAGGATCAACCTGTAATAGTTGTGGCCATCGCAGACCACCTTTTGGTCCGAGTCCTCGTTGATAAATTCGTTCAAACGCAGATGCAACTTCAGTTGCTGTTTTAGTTGATAGTGGTTCTGCTTCTTTTTCTACTGCAACGTCAACGACAGTTAACGCGTATTTGTATGTGCGTGATCGACGTCTACCAATTTTAATAATATCGTGCGGTAAAAAAATAAAATATCTGCTTGATGATCTTCATTAGAAATGCTGACATCAAAATGCGCGTACTGAATTTTTTCAGGTGGATGTAGATAGATTTGCCATATTGCCTGTCGTGCTAACAAATTTGCAGCAACAACACGTGAGACTTTTACTGTTTCACCAAGTTTACTAATCGTTGCTTTACCTCCCCAATATGATCTTGGACTATAATAAACAGATTCCATTATTATGATAATAATCAGTTGATTAATTACCAGCCCCTAGCATTAGTTTACCTTTCATCGCAGACTTTACTAGAAAGCTAGCAAGTTTTTCTCTGAGAGATTTATCAAGTATAGAATTTAACGCATGAATCAATTTCATATCTGCGAGGTACCGTTGTTGCAAATCTTTGCTTTTATACGCAACATCATGAATGTGACACGCTTGATCAATTGCGTTTATTGGATACTCTCCAGGTTTTGGTTGATCTTGGTTATCGAGTCGGATATTGAGACGAGTTCCAGGACCACAGTAATTATAGCCATGTAGATGTTTCTCACCAGGGTATTTAGCCCATGGAGTTCCTGGCAATTTATATAGTGCCGTAGCAAATTCACCGCCGGTTTTTGTTTTCGACGAAATAAATCTAAATTTTTTTTTGGTGCCACATCGATCACATTTACCTGTAAGAGCACGTTTTTTATTTTTAGTTGTCACTGTAGTCAATCCACTAGTTGGCGTGGATGATCTGCATCGAACACAATATAGATCCATGATATAAATTATTATGGATATAATTGACTTCTCAGCGACACGAGCGCGTGAGCCATTTAAACATCATCCAGCACTACCAAATTCTATAAGGATGATTATACTTGGACCATCTGGAAGTGGTAAAACACAATTATTGCTTAATCTGATAATGAAATGGATGAAATGGGATAAATTGTATTTAGTGGCGCCATCCGTAGATGATCAACGATGTTATGAAATACTTAAGGATTTTAATGAAAACGGAACGTCGTTGTATGATGACGACAATGGTGTTGTTGATTTTATCACCGATATTGATGAAGCTCCATCCGTAGGTGATCTCGATGGATCTATTAATAATTTAGTTGTATACGATGATGTTATGCTGGACAACCAAACAAACCCAGCTAGGGTATTTTCACGAGGTAGACATAAAAACACAGATGTGATTTATGTTACCCAACGATATACACAAATACCAAAAGTGATCAGAGATAACTGTAATATTTTAGTTGTGTTTAACGGAGTTGGTACACATACGTTACGAAACATTCATCAAACTTGGTGTTCAGGGGATATGGACATGATTAAATTTAATAACTTCTTTGCACAAGCTCAAACTACCCCGTTTGGATTTATAACGTGTTGGTCTCGATAAAATGTTTGGTTGACACTGCAGCAGCAGAGAGGCCAACGACAACACGTGTGTGTGCGCGTCGCAAACGAACACGCCTAAAATTTGAAAAAAATAGTCAGCGCGGGGTAACAAAAAAGCTAATTGGGTCTGTTTCCCCTTGTATGGAAATATGATCGACTAACGACTTCAGTTTACGATTATTGACCTTATTTTTCAGTCTTCGTAGAACCCTTATTTTTGCAAACGGAGCCCTCTAAAAAAGTTGTAGGGTTCAGCCTTTCTGCTGCTCAAGCAGTCCTAACACTAACCTCTTAATGCTGAGCACCTAGCGAGGCAGCTGTTAGTACCATTTTTATAAAAGTCTTTAGTATGATTCCGCCGGGGTTCGAATCCGCGACCTCCACCGTCCGCGGCGGACGCCCTAACCACTGGCCTAGCGCTCAGTGTTAGTAGTAGTAATAGTGGTTAGTATTAGTAGTGTTGGTGACGATGGTAGTAGTAGTAGTAGTTGCTGTTGTTGTTATAGGGTTTAACGCCATTTTTCAGCACAAGATAGGCTATACATGGCGGCCAGTATAAATGGTGGAGGAAGAACCCGGGAAAACCCCGGAAAGAACCACCGACCCACGAGAAGCTACTGGCAAGCTTTCTCACATACCCACATTGGCCGAATCCGAGACTCGAACCCACGCAGACAGAAGTGAGATGGCAGTGATCCGTAACGGTGAGCGCTTTAGACCACACGGCCACTAGGGGCCCCAGTAGTAGTAGTTGCAGTAATAGTAGTAGTAGTAGTAGTGATAGTAGTAGTAGTAGTGACTAGTAGTAGTAGTAGTAGTGATTAGTGGTAGTAGTGTTGGTGATGATGTTGGTTGTAGTAGTAGCAGCAGTAGTAGTAGTAGTGATTATTGGTAGTAGTGATGGTGATGATGGTGGTAGTAGTAGTAGTAGTAGTAGTAGTAGTAGTATTGATTAGTAGTAGTAATGTTGGAAGATGATGGTGGTAGTATTAGTAGTAGTAATAGTAGTGGTAGTAGTAGTAGTAGTAGAACTAAGTAAATAAGAGAATAAATAGTGATGCTGGTGACTAATAACATTAACAGCTATAGCACCAAAACACAAATAATACTACCAAAATTGGTGTGTGTGTGTGTGTGTGTGTGTGTGTGTGTGTGTGTGTGTGTTTGTTGTCGCTATGGAGTTATGCCTGCTGGAGTACAATGAGAAATGTGGAGAAGAGAGAGAAAGGTATAGAGGAGGGGAGGGGTAAATTTGTAACCTGAAAACAATATTTCTATCACTTTTACATCTTTAATGACACTATTATTATTATTATTATTATTATTATTATTATTATTATTATTATACAATGTTTTGTGCTGTTCTTATTTAATATGGAGATAATATAATACTTACACAAACAGAGATTTGTGTCTCCGACTTTTTCGCAGTCGCAACGGTGACCTCCACGAGAGAGTCTTTTGCACGTCATCAACACGGAACATGTGCACGCGTCAACCTCTGCTAACATAAATATATTCTTTTCACGTGAATTGATCACAAGATTGAGTAAAACATTTTCATTCATTTTAAATTATGAATCAAACTAATATCTCGCCCAAATTATTCGCATTAAATATAAATTCTTACTTGGTATTATTATTATTATTATTATTATTATTATTATTATTATTATTCATTCATTCATTCATTCATTCATTCATTCATTCATTCATTCATTCGTTTTGAAATCTGGGATAAACTTTTCAGGAATATAAATTTTCAAAAATGCAAAACAGGTCGTAAATACAGTCAATGTGAACCTGAAAGTAGACTGATCGTCAGTGCTACTATGTTTACACAAATGAACGAGTTTATTTCGACTTATATGAAGGGTTGTATTAATTAAATAACTAAAATGAAACAAAGTCCAGTACCAATTTCAGAGCACTTTTTTCATCAGACACTTGAATTCTCTAGTATGTGTATTATTTTTATATTACAAATACTAAACCTCTGCTATGAAATAAACGATGGTAACGTCTGTGGTAGGATTCGAACTCGAACACTTGGTCACGAATCAGGCAAGATAATACTGACCCACCGCGGTTTGTTAATATTTAATTCTTCAATTCAAAGATAAGGTTTGTAATAATGTTATAAATTTCGAGTCATTTTATAAATGTAATATTCCAAAATAAAATTAAATCCATTTATCATTTGTGACAGCTAGGGAAAGAAGTGTTTCGTCAAACTAAGAACAATATGCAATTTTGTCACTATGGGTTACCGAAGAAGTTTAACTGTTACAGCGCTGTCGATGCCAACTCATAAGATCGAAAAGGTTGTATCTAGGTATCTGCTTCTGTAAGCAATACCTTTATACTAAACATGCACAAGCTCAGATTAAACAAATGGTCAATGAATACCTGTGGTGCCATTATTATGTTGGAATGCTGTGTCATTTCGTCCTGAGAACCCTGACGTTGTTGTTGTTGTTGTCTTGTCATTATAAGTTATAGGCTTTAAGACTGGAAAATACAAGAAAGTGAAAACTGAAATATAGTGAAAGCTCTTTTTAGAAATCTCAGTAAAACGAAAATGCCCTAAATACTGAAATTAGCTGTATGGTACCAAAGTATTCATTATTTCTATAAAATGAATTCAGTAAACCCAAAACTTCTCTAAATCAAACTTTCCTTTTGGTTTTAGTTAGTTTCGGTCTCACTGTTTTAAAATTAATCGCATTTGCAACGGCTTTAAGCAACCAATATAATACATATCAAATGGCAAATAATAGTCATTTTAAGTGCAGTGATAGAAGATTAGACTATGGTATTGTCAAGGATGTGCAAAAATAACAGTCTAGGTGTACTACTCACTTAAGCGATATGGATTGTTGACTTAATGCTTTCATATTAATATGGATCAATTTCAAGTTGATTTCTCTCTTTTATTTAATTCTTTACAAGAGATTTTCATCAACTGTTGTGTAGATGTTTATAGTACTGATTTCAGATGATCATGTTTTATGCCATGTCCAAATATTATTGTCAAAATGATTTTGTTGCTCAAGTTGCTCACTAGTGCATTTTCAGTAATAGCGCCTCTCGGAAGTTTCGGCGGAAAAAAGACAGACATGCATTTATTTTTTTTCTTTTAATGTTTTACTTCTTAGCAACACAGTTAGGTTATTTCGTTCCTATACGATTGGAGTAAAGTGCTTTGCCCATGGACACTGCGGAAGCAGACCTGGGATGATTCAGTGGTAGGATTCGAACTCGCATACTTTTGGTCACGAGTCCAAAGCGTAAGATCGAGAAAGTTGTCTGCAGTTATTTGATTATGCAAGCAAGATGAGTATGGAAGATGCACAATAATGTTATAGTCCCAATGTGTGCATTCTTTCTATTAAACGAATTTAGTAAACCAAAAACTTCTGTACACCAGACTTTTCTTTTAGTTTCAAACAGACTCGGTCTCACTGTTTTAAAATTATCCGTAACTGCAACGGCGCTAAGTAATCAATATAATAAAAAATCAAATGGCAAATAACAATAATTTTAAGCGCACTGGATAATACAAAGGGTGAGTCAAGGATTAACTAAGATAATTGCAAAACAAACACCCAAAACAACAGATAATAAACAGTGCAGAATGAGTTTCCATTTTTAAAGTAGCCTACGTGTTTGAGACACCTACGTTTAATTGACAAAATTTACATCATTATGGATCTAAAAATAGAAGTATTATTTAAACTTTTGTAGATACTGTGCCTTATTGGTGTTAACTCCGATGATTAAATCTCAATCTCTCTCTCTCTCTCTCTCTCTCTCTCTCTCTCTCTCTCTCTCTCTCTATATATATATATATATATATATATATATATATATATGGGTATAGTATATATATATATATATATATATATATCTCTCTCTCTCTCTCTATATATATATATATATATATGTTATTGTACATAACCATTCTGGTTTGGTCTATTAGTTAGTACTGAGCGGATCAATTCAACATTCTTTGCTTGAATTACCGTCTATACTTTCTTATAAGACGAGTACAACTGCAAACTGCTCAGACTCAAATCTGCCGTCATATAATGCACCTGCAGATCTGGGTCTGTGCAGTTTGTTAATAGAAATCAGTAGAAAAAAACCATGGTCCATGACCTGCAGGGGCATTATGGTACGGCAGATATGGATCAATGTTGTTTGCAGTTTGTCTCGATTTATAATAGAGTATAGATGGCATGTCGTCCTCACCAAGAGAACACTTTTCCCACAATAATATGTTTAGGTTACAATTTATTTTTAGAAACTGTATGGTAGATACAAAAGAAAACAACAAAATCAATGTTAATCAAGGCATGCATCCTTTCGTTCCTTTATTTTTTTAAATTTCAAGAGTACACGACCTTGAAACAACTCCAAGACGTTGTTGGGGGTCAATCTCTCTTTCGTTTGCACCATGTATAATGTATAATAAATAAGTAATTGGTCAGCAACAAACTTTAGTCTCATTTTGTGATATTTCTGCGTAAGAAGACGTGTTAAAAAACCTATGTAATAATCATTACAATTTGTATATCCATGAATTCTTCGTGGACATCATCATATCGTCACCATTATTTTATAATGATCATGACGATGGAAATAATTGTTGTTGCTATTATTTGATTATTTTAATTTAAGACTAGTGTTTGAGAACAAGGGAATGTCGGAACGTAGCGATAACTTTTTTACACAAAGACAGATATTTTATAGAAACATATTTATTTATATTACAAAATGATTTTCCAATATAGAGGACCATTGTCTAATATTACAAAATCAATTTATATTGTTTAGAAAATCTCTTCATTATCCAAAAATATGCATTTGCTCAGTATTTTAATGTAAGAAAATCATATAATAATATTAAAAAATCATGTTTTAATATAAAAAATCAGTATATCTTCTAACATTGAAAATTAATTGTTTCATATACAAAAATAATTTTATAATATAAGTAGCTAGTTGATTTTCTGATAATAGAAAGTCAGCGGATTTTCTGATAATAGAAAGTCAGCGCCATCATCCAATGACAATGCTTACTTCTCTTCAACAACAATGATTGATCCCTTGTAGCGTCAGTATCGAGTTCTCGAACAATCGAAGTTAAGTGAAGTGAATGAAAAATATATCAACTTTAAGAAGAAATGGAATCAACAGGCTTAAATATCTAGAACTAGGTAAAGTATAATATTTTGGAAGCCATATGCAAACTCTTTTTCTCGAACGTTAAACGGACATTTTGGGCACCAAGATTTGAACGTCTGTCTTAATTCTATATAGCCCATGCAATATTCGTGCTGTGTGGATTTTTGAAATAATTACTGCATACTAAAAAAACTACCATTTATAAGCTGAGTTTCATTGTTAGTATTATTTTTATCATTTAATATCGGCTGATGTTTAATGAACGTAAGTTGGTCTTCAACATATACCGAGCATCTATATTGTGAATAAATTACGATTTGGCAGTAAGTGCCATTTCTGCCAGATACTGTACACAATTACTTGTAACACATAACCACATGATGAACTCCTCAAGATGATAAAACATCCATCATTATACACATAACCACATGATGAACTCCTCAAGATGATAAAACATCCATCATTATACACATAACCACATGATGAACACCTCAAGATGCCAACATCCATCATTATACACGTAACCACATGATGAACTCCTCAAGATGATAAAACATCCATCATTATACACATAACCACATGATGAACACCTCAAGATGCCAACATCCATCATTATATACATAACCACATGATGAACACCTCAAGATGCCAACATCCATCATTATACACATAACCACATGATGAACACCTCAAGATGCCAACATCCATCATTTTACACATAACCACATGATGAACTCCTCAAGATGCCAACATCCATCATTAGAGGATACTGGTAACATCTAGATTCCATTTTGTTTCTTACATCCGGGTATTTTAGGGTTGATTAACTTGTTGAAATAAAATAATAAATCTTTATTCAACTTTCATTCACACAAGAAATTCTGATTATTATAGGAGAATAGCGTGCCGGCCAGCGCGATGTGCAGTGATGAATGTGCCTGAGAACAGTACCGTCTCTCTCTGTTTAAATCAAAAGAAAGTTTGACTATAGTAAAAGATAGGTATACCCGATACCTACAATGTATAAAGAATAGTGTACAGGACAAGGCTCATTTTTTTCATCGATGATGTGATGTCTCCTTGTCACTTCCTGTGTATGTGCATTTAAGGGGTTGCGGATGGGGGGCGGTGATCTGTCGAATCGTTCAAAACAGCAATTTTAGAAAAATGCGACTGACTTAAAAAGAAAATAGGAATAATTTGTCATTTGCCCTTTAGACATCTTTGTTGCTCAAGACTATTCAATTTAATAATTTTACAAGTTCACTCCCTATATCAAAAGAAATGTTTAAAAGGAACTTATATCAGCCACAATCATAATCAAAACGTCAGCGCATGACAAACGTTAGGTTGAAATCAATTCATACTCAATCCAGACGCCCTGCATCACCCTTATATAAATAGCGTCAACCACAGTAAATGTTTCTTGTTTATGAGTAACATTATCCGAAAAATAAGAAAACCTGGGCTAAAATCGTTACATAGTACATTATCAGGGCGTAGCTAATTATTTCAATCTCATTCATCTTCACCATCAGGGTTAAATTGAATTTAACTGATCTGGAATTCCCATCCATTTTACTAAAACACCATGTCGTACCTAACAACACATACCTGGAATTTCAGTTCATTTTGCTAAAACACTATGTCGTATCTAACAATAAATACCTAAGCTGCAATCATGACCAGTAAATGCAGGAGGACAGGTACATTTAAAGTTGCCCGCTTCATCTTTACAGGTTCCTCCATTGAGACATGGGTCACCATCACACTCATTTATATCTGGAAGGAAGCATGCAACCGCAGCAAAATTTCATTTAAGCCCATAATCTTGTTCTAAATCGGCATTTCAGTATAACAATGAATTAAAGGATGCCCGCTTTCTGTAAAATAAGCGCTTCCATATTTTTATTTGTTTGTTTCTTTAAATATTTTAAAGATAAATATTTACTATGCGCCTATTGTACGATGTGAAACCATTCATTGGCTCGGACACTACATCCGGGTGCTTTTTTTACCTGCATATGATGGAAGAGGTTTAAAACGTCTGGATTGGCTTGAATACCTAGTGCTATCAATAGTAAATTTATCTTGAAAACTTCATAGCTATAAGAAAATAAATGACATTTCAAAACGAGGGTGAAACGGTTTGTGCATGTAGTGGCGATGGTTATTATGTCATCTGGAGGAGTACTTGCATCCAATGTGCACACCAGATGACGATCTCACCTTTGTCAAAACGCCACTTCCTGGTTGATATCTGCAACCTTCTGGCAGAACCTTCCGTTCTCGCCTCATATTTAGGGGATTTGCAAAATGTAACAAATATACAGAAAAGTTAAGCTTTGATCCAGTAACTTAGCGCTGTTATTGTTACGAACGAAAATCTGGCAAGACCTGGAATCACAGACTTTTATAAAATGGTAGGTGTGGAAAATAACACTTAACGACGTTTCAGTAACTGATGAAATGCATGTAACTTTGTAATGAAAAAATGCAGAAATCATTCGGT
>JAECUM010023247.1:0-33694 GCA_016617855.1 Megalonaias nervosa | reverse complement strand
TATTATAACTCTATGGTCTTTGACTTAGTAACAGAAGAAGCAAAACCAACAAGTTTTGTAAAATTCAACAAATAGTTTAATTCTCTAAGTTATAAAATGGAAATTTAAGAGGAATTTACAGTATTATGAATTAAATCCCAAATAATCCTGAACATTCTATCCCAAGATGTATAGAGTGTTCCAAATGGATTCCCATCTTGAATGTACAGATGTACCAATAGCCTTGAATGTGCTGATGTACCAGTAGTCTTGATGTATGACGATCATATAATCCAGAATGTCTTTAAATGAATTGCCAATAATCCCAAAGCAGTGTTTTAGTCCAAAGAGTAATGAGCACTTTGTATTTCCAGTGAATAATTTATTTGATTCCTCTCAAATTATATCTGAACACAACTAACAGTGATTCTAGAGACTGAACTTATAGTAGGAATAATTGTTTACTTCATCTTCTTTATATACAGACTCTGACCTGACTTATGACACAACAAAATGCCATGGACTTAGGTTGTTTCCAGTTGAAATCTCCATCAAATTTGTAAACAAGGTCAGGTCTGCTTACTTAAATTTTAGCAAACCTAGCAAAAATCAGGCAGACTATAGAATTTTGAAGGGAAAAACCAGTGTCCTGAAATCAAACACAAATAAACATGTTGTTTGCAAAAGATCATTATCTTAAAGTATAATCTACAGTCACATACAAAAGTTAACTATGCAGTATGTTGTTTACAAGTGATCCTTACAATCTGCAATCATGGACAAAAGTTAAGCACACACACTCATGCATACATACATACATACATACATACATACATATAGAGAGAGAGAGAGAGAGAGAGAGAGGGAGATGCTGGGCATCCATCTCCCACCGAGAACAAATCTGACCAAGTTTTATACTCACCTTCTCAACAGGTAAGATATATGTCTGGGGCCCAAATCAGCATCCCATTGCAAGAAGAAAGATTTTTCTTGGTGTTTATGATTTTGTATATTTTGTGGTGGAAGATGGGGCGTATTCATTTCCAAGAATGGTTTGAAATTTTCAAGACTGTTTTGGAAGTAACAAACTCTTACTAACTTTTAAGTGAACTCTCTCTGCATTTGATAATTTTTGCTTGCAGAACTCAAATATATTTGAGTTTGTACACCTTGTTCACTGCAAGTAAACCCAGCATTCACCTCTGTTTCACTTCATCATGAACTTGAGATTGTTGCTCAGTAATATCTATCACTAAAGATACAAAGAAAAACATTGTTACATCTTGTTTTTGACAGATGATGTTTGCTTGGATAAAATGCATGCCAACATGAAGTTTATCAGATCAAAAAATTGTATGATTAACATGTGACTGTTGTTCTTTGCTTCTTAGTGTACACTTCATTGGTGAATATTTTTGAAAAATCAATTAAGGTTCATGATAAGGAAAAGCTGAGGTGTCCAAAAGGTTCACCCATGAAAATGCCAGGAGTCTGCTTTAAAGTCCCAAGTTTGTTATATTCTAAATGTTGTCTTATACACCACTAAGTATATTATACAAAATTCAAAGCATAAACATGAAGAGAATTTTTTTTCATGTGATGGAATGTTTAACTTGGGCCCCAGGTCTCTTTATTTTCATTTGTGATGCTAACAGTTCGTGAAATTTGTTTTCTTGGTGAGAATTGCACACCTTGTGTGTCTACATACTAATGCCTATGATTTTCATTTCTCCGATTCTTTCTCAATGTTTTTCCTTATCTGTGATCTGGAGAAGAATTACCACAACTCATGTTCAGATCATTGTTCTGGAGAAATATGAAGCACTGATAAATATGTCCTAAGTTATATAGGATTTAAAAAATGTCATCAGTGTGTATAATGGATGTAGAATGATATTTAGTACAGTTTATATTTATGACACAAAAGCATCCTTGTTAAATATGCTTTGTGCATTGCATATACTTGCTTTGTTGACAAGGGAAATAATTAATCCAATAATAATTAACTCTGTTATTACATCCTTCATTTATACCATTTATAAGAAGTAAAACAGCAGGGAAAAATTTATTTCTTGTGTTGAAATATTTACATGTCATGCCAAGAATGCATTCTGATTGAAGGATATTTGTTCATTTTTATTATGATTTGGAAATCATTTTAAAACAATAAATACTGCAGTCTGTGCCACATCTGGCAATCAAAAATAAAATAGATTCAGTGTAAATAGAGGATATCTAAATTTTTCTAAGTAGATATAAGGAAATATTTCATGAGTAATGGGGAAACATTGTACTGTCATCAGTGGTGTAGCCTGCTTTTTTGTTGTTAGGGGTTCATTGATAGGTATTCTTGATGGTGCCTTCTCTTTGATTATGTATAGATGGTCGACAGTCTTGACACATTTTGAGATATATTTATCAAGATGGGGAGAGAGAAAGGAAGGGTGGAGGAGGGGGAGAAAAAAAAAAAGAAAATCAGACAGGCCTAAATATGGCAGTATGTGCTGGAATAAGATACATAAAAGCAGATATGCTTCCTAAATAGAAAGAGAAGTCTTTTAAAAAGTGATATCACCACTGTGGCAGTAAAACTGATATCACCACTGTGGCAGTAAAACTGATATCCCCACTGTGGCAATATCATTTTTCTCCCACTGATATATCTCAGTATCTTATAATAAATATCAGTATGTTTACATTCTCTGTGTGTCTATTTATCTATGTATTGAGTGGAAGAAAGAGTGTCTGTTTATCTATCTATTGAGGGAGAGAAAGAGAGAATGTCTATTTATCTATCAATTGAGTGAGAGAAACAGAGAGATAGAGTCTGTTTACATTCATGTATTTTAATTTCAGACTCTGTGACTTATATATGTGCAATTTTGTTTTATTCTAGGCTGTCAAAATATTGAAAAAAGACTCAAAAATCTGGATGATAGTACGAAATTTTCCCTATGGTAAGTTGGATATCTCTTACTTCAGTAAGTATGTTCTTTAAATATGGCATGTACAGCCTTGAAAAATCATTTAAATGGTTGTCTTAGAAACTTCTAGAATTTGAAAAAAGTTGGTTGTATCATTGAAAAGTCCTTGAGTTTCTTTAGAAACTTTGTGAAATTTTCCCAGAACTCTTTGAATTTATATTAGGAAATTCAAAACATTAAAACTGAAAAAAATAAATCACTTTTTAAGTTCAGCATTATTTACTTTTTTTCAAAATATAATGCATAGATAAATGTATAAATTGGGTTAAAATTGGGTGAATGAAAGACACATAACATGGATAGTTACCAAATGGAGTAGTGTCTGTTTACTTCAGTGGTATGCTAATTATGTTTTTATTGGTTTTGGTGGGGGGGGGGCAGGGTTGGCCTTCTACTTGTATACCTATTTATGCAGTGATAAATGTAGTTAGTTGTGGGGAAAGTTGTTTTCTTGACAAAAATACTACAGTGGCCCCCCCCATGAACGGCCCCCCCTGACCAGCGGCCACCCACTCTTTATGGCCAGAATCCCTTGGCACTGATGAGTTCATGTTCAAAAGTACCCCTCAAGAAAGGCCACCATGCTAATGCGACCAATGGCCACCATATTAGTGCCAAAATGTAAAATTTACCCCTCACAAGTGGCCACATTTCATTATTAATTTGTCCAGAACCAATATTTAATTACGGTGAGTTAAGTAATCCTATTATCTTTCCCGATGTTTATTTCCGGATGTCAGGTTTTCGTTACTGAAAGAAGTGTTGGCTAAAGTACATGTACCACTAAGGTTATTATATCGTGAATGCCAATGTTTGCAGGAAATGAGGTCAGCGGTGTTGTGATAGAGCTTTGGGCTTCACTCAATGAATTTTTTTTTTTTAAATTGACAATTATGACTGGACGTTTTTAATTATCAAGATCATAATATGGTCAGATAGAAATGGGGTCAGCAGTGTTTTGATAGAGCTTTGAGCTTCACACAGTAGATTTTTTTTTTTTAATTGACAATTATGACTGACGTAATTGTCAAGATCATAACATAGTCAGATAGGCTAAAAATAGATTTTGTGGATTAACATACACACACAGAGAAACAATTACCATTAAACAAAACAGGGTACCAGACAAAGACCAAAAAATCATGTGACAGTTCATGTATCATTTCCTGTATAATAAGGCATTTCGTTTACAAATGTTCATCTGCAAAATTAAATTGCTGTATTGTACAATTAATTACATAGGAATAAATCATTACAAAACTTTAACATGTCATCACGTCAACAAAGAAATAATACTTTAGAAGAAAAATAAAAGTTATTCAAATTGACGACAATGGGGAGAGTTCACATGCCGAAAAATTTATGTTGGGAAGACTCAAATAAATGAGCGTAAAATAAGGAGAACATTCTGTAGCAGTGGGAAAATGGAGTAAATGGAAAGAGAATTATTTTAAATACAAAACAGCATATATACCAAGACTCAGATAACGTTTTTGAATGTTTTTGTAATGCGCATGCCAATAATACCCCACTCACATTTCACGCCTAAGAACATGAACTATTAATTTATGTTACCTTGAAATAAATCAGTTTTTAAGACAAGAACATTTTAATAATTAATGCTAGTTTTAAATGAAGATATTAACTGCTTTAAGTTATATCTAGCTTTTCTACTATATACACATATACGTACACATCTTACAAATATAGTCCCCCACTGGAAAGGCCACCCGTCTTAGAAGGGGTGACCATATATAAGGGGGACCACTGTACTTTAAAATGTGTGGAAGTCTTTGAAAACTCCTTTGAAAAATTACTCTGGCTGTATGAACCATGTTAAAAGTCAATCAGTAAACCTCAAATTATTGTGCTATTTAGAGGAATTTATAAAGGTGATAAATTGTTTATTCTTTAGATCAGCCAGATTGCATTTCGTCACTGAAAACTTTAAATTTGACTGACATGAGTATTCCATGTCTTACAGAAATACAGTCTGCTCATACAGTCTGGAAAATTTCTTTGCATAGTCACATTGGCATTAAGGGTAATGAAAGGGCAGATAAAGCAGCCTATGCTACCCTACAGTCACCCATTTCTGAATGGAAAATTCCATATACTGATGTTGAATAATATATAAATCAGCATGTTCTCTATTGGAGGGTCAATCAAGAAGTGGAAAAGTGCATTAAATCAAAATGAAGTTAACTTAATACTTCTAAAATTACTATAAACAGTTATGTAACTTTTTCATTACATGAGTTATGGAAACTTTTTGATTAGCCCATGGCAAAAAAAGTAATTAGATTTTGCTGCATTGTCAAATTTGTCAGACGTAATTATCAAGAAGACAAAGCTGACCATTGAGAAGTACAGTATTGTTCAGCTCAAGTTGGCATGAATGTCCAGTCATCATGAAGGGTCCAGACTAAAATTGGTTGATTAGTTCACTTCCTTTGTAAACATGGAGTATTTTGTGTAAGAGCTAGAAATTGGTTTGAGTATAGTTGCCAATGATAAATTAAGTTGTTGCAAAATTCTCAGTTTAGAATGAAAAGTGAAAGCAATTCAACTAATTGAAAAGAAGGAAAGTTATTTTTTATTCAGTGGTGAGAAATTTGATGTCAGTCATGTCTTTTATGTGTACAGCTCATTATCATTGATTGGTATACACCTGTCAGGTGTGCATTATGTTATGATGATGTTTGCAGTCCATCTGTTACTAATTTCATTTCTGCACAACAACTAGAGTCCTCCATGGTCTACACTTCCTCCATGGTCTACACTTACCACACTTTATGCATTTGGGGTGAGGAAGAAACTTTTTTGGGATCAATAGATTGAAGGCCAAGGTCACAGAAAGAAGAAAATGGTTTTTGCATAATAATTTCAGTTATCCTTGATCATAATGGAAGGCTTGCACTTAAAGACTTATCAAAGAAACCTATAAATGCCAGGATCTAAAGCTTTGAGGTCATGGTACGTCTACAGAGTATGATTAGCTCAAAGACCACATACTTTGACCCAAGGTCCAAACCATTGAGACCAATTGGCAGGTTGTATTTTGAAACCTAACATTTCGGGCACAAAGTTCCCCACCTGTCCACCCTTCATTTTGACAAAAGGAGAGAATTTTCAGAATATTTGAGAGATTTAATGATGATATACAGGTAGGGCTTGAAAATATGTACAATGTTTGCACGTACGGTTATTTTTTGGACATGGTTTCAAAATAAAAGTGGCATGAATCTTGGAATAGTCCTGCATTCATCAGTATTTTTGCTTCATAATAGGACTGTTAAACATGGGGCAGCCATATCATGTACCAATTATGCTACTGTTGTTCATGAAAGTTACACAAATGAAAATATGAAATAAATGTGAAAGGAGAAACTCTTTTGACAACTTTTGCTCAGGTATTTATAATCCTGACATTTAAAGGTATACAGTATAAAAACAAAGTTAGAAAAGTATGGCCTTAATCCAGGGCTGAAACAATTCTAACATTTGTTAAATGCCCAAAATCAATCTTATTTTAAATTTTAAAAACTGCAAAATTTAATTTCAAATTTGATATAAACTTCTAGACAAGTGGCAGGAATTTATACCTGCCAAGCACAATTTTCAGCTTGTCTGAGGCTACCAGATAAAGAATTATTGCAGTCCTGAAATTATATATCCTTTTAATAAATTATTGATTGAGTATTGAATATTAATTACTTAATTGATTCCAGGTTATCATCAGACATATGACAAGAGCTGATTTTTGACTGGCAACTGGCTTCATGCATCGACCATCTTTTGATGACCTCTTTGATCAATGCTGTATGTTTGTCAAGACAAAGCAAACAAGACAGACAAGGGAAATAACTCTCACCGATCTGACATTTTCAAATTTTAGTGTTTGAATGAGAGAAATACCTAAGGACTTAAATGAATAAAGTAAAAAGGATTATTTCACAACATTTGTATTTTATAAATAATGTTTTATAAATAATGCATTTATTTCATTGTAAATTTTTCATTGGGATGACAGGTGTAAGGATGCACATGATGGTTTTATTTAAATCAGTAGTTATCTTAATTTTACCCTTGTACAGCCTTATCCTAATTGGTCATAATTCCTATCATAATTGGTTAATCTATAGAGTCATCCTTTAGTGACTCACTCCATCAGAAATACTAGTTTTACACACTGTATATATTTTGTACTTAAACATCCATCTTCTGTTGAAATTTTATTTCTGATTTGATATTTTCAGATTTTTGTATTTTCACATTTAAGGAATTCTGTTCTTTTTAGATTGTGTAATTTATACAATGCCCATCTATTACTTTTGTATACCCACAAAGCATATGGGATATTTACATCTATAATGCTAGATATTATTTTTCAATGGATGTGGTTATTGGTAATGTATTTATTACTTTCATGCCAATTATTCTCAATTCTGATTGGCTGAACAGGTCACTTGTGCAACAAAGTAAGTCATTTTATTGGTTTTCTCACAGTGTTTTCAGTTGGGATATTTTAGATCATAGTATAAAAGTAATATAACATTTTAGGTCATGGTATAAAAATAATACAACATTTACAGGCTTTTGTATTTCTTGCCACATCGTTTTATTGTGAAATGTAGAGATTCATATTATATTTATCAACAAAGTAAAACAATATACTGAGGTCAACAAAAACCCATCATTTTATGTTATTGACTTTTCAAAGTTGTCGTTATTTTTCACTTTATGTTTGTTTCTGATCACATGCCATTAATGCAATGAAGCTTACTCACTGCCACCTAAAACAGGTCTTAGAACCAGTATTTAAGTTCCAGTGATAATGTGACTTTCAGCATCAAGCTCTGGATTTGTTTTTATATTATTATTTTATTTTCAACTTGGAAATTGTAAAATATAGTCTCTCTGCTCATTTTTTGTTTTATAATTTTCAGATTTAACCAGAGAAGAGCTGGCTTTAAACATTGTATAGCATGGAATATTGGCTAAAGTTTGATAGGTTTAAAATTTGGATGGTGTTTGGGTGATTAAAATTCAGGATATCCATCATTCATCTTAGTGATCTTCCTTCAGTTGGTACATTTTGGGAGTGCAGTATTATTCTGAAAAAATGAGTCCACATTTTCTCATACAAACACAATAACCTTTTTATTATATACTCAGTTTGTTTTTCTATCTAAGGCTTAATAATAATAAAAACACACTACAAGAAACAAAGTAATTGAATTGATGCTATATTCCAAAATAAATACACAACTGTACATTCATCAATACACAGTAACAATATTAATGTGCACATAGTACCGCCCAGTGACTTTTGAACTCCATCATGTACTCATTAATTTAAAAAATTGTTCTTGTTTAGGTCTACTTAAAATTAAAATTTAGAGTCATATTGCAAATGAATGAGCACTGAAACAACTTTTTCAGTTGGTCTGGAATGGATGGATTTTGTTTTTCGGTCTATTCTACTCATTTCTGCTTTTCTTCTTGTGATGGACTGGATTTATTAGCTCTGTCAGTTCTATACAATGTACATGTGATTTGAGCAATGGAGCCTCCACTGGAGGAACCAGCTTTGAATCAGCTGCATGTGTGTTTCTGTGCTATCATTGATTGTTTGGAATCATAGTTTGGGAAAAATATGATTTCTTTCTATTGAAATTATCAGAAAGATGCTATTGAATATCATATTCATGTCATTTTGAGTGAAGTCAGGAAAATATGATCACATTTGGAAATGTAGTCAAAATTACAGTACAATTTTGTGGTGTGTATGAAGTTTTGGAAGCTGTGACACGTGTCATGTAATTCGGATTTGCAGAACTAAGAAAGTACATTTTTAGGAAGTTAAGGATGCAAAATGTAAGAGTATATTTTTGACGTTCTTATTACCAGCTAAATAAGACATGTTTATACCTTGTCACTTACATGCTGTTTGTAGGACCTCAAGTCATATGCATGACTGTACGGCTTCTTTCACTTTCCAAAACAGAGTATCAAAAAAGTTAATGTGGAAAATTGCAAACAAGCAGCTTTGTGATGGTCCCTTTAGCCAGCAGAAATAAGAATTCATTGTTGTCTTGGTTTATTGGCTCTGAGGCTCTTATTTTTCTACCGAAACCTTCAGTTGCATTTTTTTTTAAATTTAATACTTTGACTTATAAACCCTTTCTGATAGATATGCGATAGCCCTTGACCTCAATATGTTTTTCTGTACTATTTTTATAGAACTAAGAGAACACTGGTCATAGTCTGAACAATTCTATTTGTGAAAAGTTACCGACATTTCTCCTAAATAACTGCTTAAATGATCAGAATGGTGTTTCTGTACTGTGCCTCTCATGTTTGTTGTAGACATTACGAATAGCATGTTCATTTGTTTGCTTGTTTCAAGATTTCATTTGTGACTCGGTAAACTCATCCACATTGTTAACTTTGTCATCTCTATTTTAGAATGGATGAAATAGCTTCTTTAGTGTATCCACAAACAAATCTAATAAACCAAAAGCTAAAGAGTCCGCTACATTTACAATCAGATTAGTTCTTAATAGACGATACTGTTTTTAGGCACTTGTGTAGTGCAGTATGAAGCCATGCAGTATGGAAAAATATTGCATGATTCTGTCAATGTAAAGTTAGTGGAGAAAGAGGAATAAAATTAGCATATAATAATATTATATATTTTGAATTTCAACCTTTTATTTTAAAATTATATGTATACTGATGCTTGTGTGACATTTAGTTTATGTTACTTCTTTGTGTAACATTATGCAGTAGATGTTCCTTGAATCTGATTTGACTGAGATCAGGAGGATTTTTTAAGTTTTCATCCAATAATTAACACAATTTATGTTACAGGTTTTCTGTTTCCTTTACATCTTTCGAATCACCTTTAATTGTTTTAAATTCTGTAATTCTCAAGGTAGTTCCAACTGCACAACAGAGCTTTATATTTAAAAGTTTAATAAAGCCGTCACAAATCATTCAAGACATAAAAAGAGTCAGACATTTAATCTGCCTCAATCCACCAACACTCCATGATTTTCTTTGGTTTTCTTTGGTTTTGTACCTTATGGCACAGCAACACAAGTAGGTGATTTAGTGCCATCGCTATTGAAGTCAAGTGCGTTGCCCAAGGAAATGCCATGGTAGCTGACCCAGGCTGGTCTTTTGTAAACTTATGCATATCAGTATCTTAAGCACTCTTGGGGGTGGGGGTGGAAGTGGGGTTGGGATTTTGCTCATGAATTTGCTTCATTATGAAGAATTTAAAGTTACTACACTTTTTAGTGGATATAAACTTTAATGATTTCATCCCAAAAGTTGTATTTTAAATTTTGGTCAGTTATATTTCAGAGACTGCGAATCATGCAGGTTATAATAAATAAAGTGATAAATTTTAACGGGGATTTATATATTTGTAACTTTGTCCTTAGACTCATAATTTACAGAACATTCTCCACAGGAGAAAATACCCGCCATACATGAATAGAAAGCATTTTAAATTTTGATCACTATTTAATCACATACATTATTTCTGTTACTTTTAGTTAGCTTAACAGCAATACTAAACCAACATTATTCTTTAGTAATTCTGCATTGAATTTTAAAAATAAGAAATTGTCTTATCAAAAGAATTTGTCTAAAAATGTGTAAGGAAATTCAACTCAGTAAATGGCACTGTAATTAAGCCCAATGGTTAGAAAGCAGTTCTTGTAACACTAAAGAGATGTCTAAAGGCAGTGATGAATAACTGGAGGAATACAAGCATAGGGAAAACTAAGCCTCGCAATGAATATCATCCTGGTGCAGAGATATGTGTGGAGGGGGGTGGATACATATCCAGATGTTTGTGCTAATGCTAATGATTCTTACACTTAGTTAATCAAAGAAAGAAAATGACTCATCCTTGTCACTGTATTTATTGCATGTTTATTTTTTTACAGATTAATAAGGATATGAATTAAGTCTTGAATAAAGGGTATTTTTATTCACTGACCTGATTTTGTATTCTAATAAAAATTACTATATTTGATGAAAATATTAGATAAATTAAATGCTGTATTTAATATCATTCTGTTTCAGTGATTTGTTCTAACTAGAATTTCATCTTGTCGTGTTTTAAACTGCCATAGTGGGTCAAGAATGTACAGAATTGTTAGGCAGCGTGAAGGTAGCTGTACACCTTTTTAATGAATGTACGTATCAAGGTTTTGTTTCGTTTTGTGGGTTTAACATTTTTTAGCACTTCACAGGCTATACATGGCAACTAGTTGTTGTTGTAGGGTTTAATGCCATATTTCAGCTCAAGATAGGCTATACATGGTGGCCAGTATAAATAGTGGAGGACGAACCCAGGAAAACCCCGGAAAGTACCACCGACCCATGAGAAGCTACTGGCAAGCTTTCTCACATACCCACATTGGTCAAATCCGAGACTCGAACCCACTCAGACAGAGGTGACATGGCAGTGATCCATAATGGTGAGCACTTTGGACCACTCGGACTCTAGGGGCCCCTCATGGCAGCTAGAATATTTGGTGGAGGATTAAGATGAGAAGAACACTTGCAAGGTTTCTCACATAACCACATTGGTCTAGCCAAGACTTAAAGTCGTGCAGACAGATGTGAGATGTGTGAAGGATCCATAAAGGCAAGTTCATTTGACCACTTGGCCATCAGATGCGGAAATAAAGATGGGTATAATCTAGTGATTGAGACATTTTAAGTTAACACCCTGCCTCAGGCTTATTATCTGGTTTAGCCATGGATACAGGAATGCCTCCCCCTCCAACCTGTTAAATTGCTTCCTACGGGGGATATATTGCATGATGTCAACAGAGCTCTTGAATCAAGGGTGATCAAGATGATCCATGGAGTTTTGTCAACAAGAATGTCGACAAGCAAATATGACAAATTTGCATTGTACTAAATCTAGGCAACCTGCTAGGTATACGTCCAGCTCCCCATTCGGTAGTAGTAAACTAAAAGGCAGATCCTCGACCAGAGCCTCAAGTCCCCCCGCCACCCCTCCACCACCACCACCACCCCCTTAAGGCTCTGATCGACGATCTGCCTTTTAGTTTACTACTAAAGATTTCATTAAGATATTTATAAAGTTTTGATAAATTTCATTTGTCGGATTATTTATAAAGTTTAGACACAATTTCATATTGAACAATAGAATATTATATAATATGGGATATCCGTCAACATCAATCAGACATGTTGGATTTGATCTAACAAACAAATTTTGTAAGAGATTTGATTCAATAAAATCAGCCTCATGCTATACTGGCATAAAATCTAAAATAATAAGCGACTGTATCAAAAACATTGGATATCATATATCACCAAAATATGGGTCAGTTTGGTTATTCGCAACTGAAAATGAGGAACGAATAAGAGGTTGGTCAGATATTTATTGACAATATAGTTGATATTTTATTTGATAATGATATTACTAAAGCTGTATAATTTTTCAAACATTATTTATACCTCGTCACCAATTGTCAATGTTTCAACTGTTGATATTAGAAATACCTCATCATCACGATAATAGAGATAGAATTTTACTTTACCGCTCACAAAGCGACGAGATTCGAACAAATCCTTTATTTGTGATTTGTTAAGAGGATATTTTTTGTCGATAAAATATACTTTTGACCGATCGAGATTGATAGTGAGTTTAGTGTATTTTTGTTGACTGATCGGATCATGAAAATTTTTAAATTCCGCTGATAACTTCTGACTCAATTGTTCAAGGTAATTGAAATACTCGCTGTTATCAGATCTGATAAGCGAAAGTTTTAGCTTGTCTCGAACTGCGGTAAAACATATACCTGATGTTTCATTATTAATTTTAACTGTCAACTGTTTGCCGTCTATCATTAGATATTTGATCTTGCTATTGTAGCTATTTGTCACTGTCAAATTTTCAAACATTATTTCTAAAGTTTAGATAAAATTTCATACATTATCATACTTTTTATGGTAATCTTTTTCATACCTACTAACTCTCATTGGTAGAATATCTGTTAACATGCTGTCAATAATACGAAACTCGCGTATTAAATCGTCCATATCATATTTTATACCCTGTAGGTAAGATCGTATCTGATCAAGTAATTTTTTATAGGTGATACTAGCTGTTTTGCAGGAATTTTTTTTGGTTACAAGTCGAGGTTCAATCTTTTTACACGCTGTTGTAAGAGAAACACCAACACCTGATATTATTAACAAAAACGGGTTTAATGATGCACCACTCGAAATTATACCAGATCCGGTCAATAACAGCGGTAAATATGATATTACTTGAAGTATTTTGTTATAATATTTATAACATTTTTTCACGCACCAAAGTTTTTTATGATAAAATTTGTAATATTGCATTAGCGCGTCAACATCTTGTTTTGGAATTTCTTTTGAAATGTGATTGAAATCAAATATATATTTTTTCATTATATAATATTAGTTTACAACAATGCTGGTTCCTGGTTTGATTAAGTAATTATTTGTGGTGTTTCAGCTACAAATTCCAAACACCACCAGTAAGACGTTGCGGTTATTGTTTGATCATCTGCTTCCAGTAAAAATATTTCTTCAGCATCTTTATTTAACACTATAGATACAACTCCAGAGAAAGCATCGGTTGAATGACGCCATAGAAATGTTGTAGTATAAATTTTAAACTTTGCAGAGCTAAAGATAGACGGTCTATACACACCAGTAACTTCTGCGGTATGTTTGATAGTGTTATTTTGCTGTGACCATGTTGCTAATCCTGATGCTACTGTGTACACGATATTTTTAATTTGTCTGTGTGGAATTTTAATCACATTAGTTTTTTGAACAATATTAGGTATTCCACTGACAATGTCATTGAGTTTTGTGTTAATGTCAGCGAGTTTTATGTCAACGGTTGGTTGTTCCCCAAAAAATTCTTTAAAAGGCTTGTTTATATTTCTACGAAAATTTAAGAACGTTTCTACGTGTCTAGAAAAAGTAGCACTGAGTGTAGTCATTTCATCACCGATTGTTTTTAATGATGTTGTTATTGGAATTTCCTTATCATCAACATACTTTTTCGTTGCAGCATCAAAATCAGATTCTGGTGTTCTAAGATTATTAATACCATTATTATTCATATTGAGAAATGCACGCATTATACCGCCGTTGACTAATACGTACTTAGATTCTTGATCGTCGACATATTTCTTTCTTGCAGCGTCTGCATCAGCGCCTGGGTTTCCAAGACCTATAATTTTATTTTGGTTCATGATAATGTCATCCGTGAATGAATCACCAGATTTTCTGACATAATCGTTAATTGACCTACAGGAATCTTGTATCTTACCTTGGTTTGTAAAAGTAACAATATTATTAACAACCGCGGCGGAAATTCGCACAAGTATATCTGACAGTTGTACATTACTCATCTTTAATCGTCCTTGTTTATCCTGGAAAACAACGACTTCATTTTGATCCACACTTGTGACATTTAATAAATTATCAATCTCATTTCTTAGCTGATCAAGAGTTGCGTACTTAGATAAGTCACCTTGATAACCTTCAGTCAATGAATCTCCTGTTAATGTTCCAAATTTTGTATAGTAGCTCATTATTTATTGTCCTACATAAAATTGTCAGCATTAGTTAGTTTAATATTACATAAAATTATATAACAACAATGGCGACGATATTAAACTTTGATACAGAGCGGTTGGTGAAACATAAACATAACAATGAACTTCCAGATTGTCATTATCTTATTGTTGGGCGAACTGGATCTGGAAAAACAAATCTGCTTATGAACTTGCTTCTCGGCGATAATTTTAACTACGATCGAGTTTATATTTACACAATTAATCCACAGCAAGATAAGTACGAGCTACTAAGCAAATATAATGACAAACTTCGTGATGATCTTGAGGCTGGTGAAGATTTTTTTATAATCAGACAACCAGATGATCTTGTTCCAGTTAATCAGCTTGACTCGGATGAACATAAGATAGTAGTTTTTGACGATATTCCGCTAAATAATACGGAGATGAATAAAATAAGATCGTATTTTTCACTGTCACGTAATAAGAAATGTAATTCTATTTATTTAGCTCAAGGTTTTTATAATGTTGACAGATTTATTCGGCGAAATACTGGTTGTTTTATATTATTTCCGGGACTGGATAATGTTGACGTTAGAAATATCGCGAACGAGCAATGCGGTGATGTAACAAAAGATAAATTTATCGAATTATATCATAAAGCTACAAAGGATAAATATAACTTTTTCTTATTTAATAAACTTACAAATGATCCAACTAAAATGTTTCGCTGTTGTATTGACATTTACTTGCAGTAATGTGTTTTCCACATCTTTAAATTTTATAAAATTTATATATAATAATTATGGATAAACGAGCAAAATATAGAAAACATATAGAAGATCTAAAAAAAACTTGCTCAATCTCAAGCAGAATTTAAGCAAAAAGTACAGCAAGCACGACGTGGACAAGTAACTGCTGCAGAAACAACAGCTACGATTCTCAAACCAGTTACTGAAGCACTTCTTGGGAAACAACCTGAAACTAAACCACTATCAGAAGAAGAACTTAAGCAACTACAAGAAAAAGGTTTGGTTGGATTAGTTAAAGAACAACAAGAAGCGGCTGCTGCAAAAATTATTGCTAGATCTGACGAGGAAAAAAGAATGTTAGCTGAGGCACTTGTAAGGAACATTGATGATCCCGCCGCTAGACAAGCTGAACTAAACCGGCTGATCAATACTCCGATTTTACTTGAAAAAAGATTAGCAGAATTAACTTCATATGAAATTAGGACTATATTAGGAAAATTATCAGAAAAATTAGAGGATATTGAAAAAGAGCAAGAAAGAGTCGGCGAGTTAACAGTAAAGTTTATGGAAATTGGTGAAAAAATAAATTTTTTTAGAAAAAAAGCAAATAATAAAATAACAGATGAGGAATATAATGATTTTTTAAAAGATAATAACATAAACGATATTGATAATATAAGAACTTGGCCAAAAGAAAAATACGATGAACTTATTAATAATTTAAATGATATAATTATAAATAGTAATAATGCTGACAGTAAATTAGGAACAACTAAAAAAGAAGAAGATATAATTCCGCTCTTTGATATAATTAGGAAAGGTGTTATCGCTCATACCTTTTACACAACAGCGGTAGATTATAGAGGAAAAGAGTATGGCAAAGGGTGGAAATTTTACAGGAAATTTAAATCAGTCGATGAAAATCGCGTTAAAAAATATAGAGAATCTGTAAGAGTAAAACCTGGAACTGGTGTAAAAATATTTACATCAACCGCTGAAATGATAGGCAGATTAATGCTGTTGATATCATCAAAAGAAGCTGGTAATATTAGTGTTGAAATTGATAATGAAATTATTAATATACTTGATCATCTAAGATCGGAAAATTTATTAACATCTGACGAGTATGAAACTTTACATAGCGATTTAATATAAATCGCGGCGATTTAATTTTGTAAATGTTAATGTTGTAAATATCAATTTTGTAAATGTTAATTTTGTAAAAATATAATAAATAACGATGTCAACAACATTATTGCTAGACTCTATCTAGTACAACCGCAAAAGATAGCGCAAATTTTTCAGTAAATTATATTCCGCCAATACAACTTGATACTGAAAAACAGTATGAAATTGGATTAATTTCTTGTACTTGTTGGAATGCTATGGCTAACGTAAAAACTTGTGTTAATGATGAGATTGCAATTATTTCAATAAGAGACACGCAATGGAGAATATTTAAAATTCCACAAGGAGCTTATAATATCAATGATCTAAATAAGACGATAAAAGAGCTTATGCAAAATGAGAAGATAAAATCTGATAATTTCGAGTTAGCAGCGAATTATAACACGTTACGAGCTAGAATGACAATAAAAAATATGTCAGTTAGTTTTATGTCACCAAGAAGTATCGCACCACTGATAGGATTTGAACATAAAGCGTATTATTTAGATCCTAATGAACCTATTACATATGACGGTGAACTACCGGTAAATATAACTGACGTAAATACAATATTAGTAAATTGCTCTATTGCTTCTGGATCTTACTCAGCCCAGGGCAGTAAAGGACAAACGATTTATAGTTTCTCGCCAGATGTTCCACCAGGTTCTCTCATGCAAATTACTCCGCGTCATATTATATATTATCCGTTAAATGTTGAAAATCAAATATCATCAATTAGTATACAATTGACAGATCAATCTGGACGACAGTTGGATCTTAACAACGAGGTTGTTACTTATTATTTACACTTGCGCGCAATAGCTTCGTGATTGACAATAAAAATTATACAACCTCAGATATAATGAAACAGAGAAAAAAAATTTATCGAAGAAAAATAGTAGGAGGATTTTTTGGAAATATATTTACTAAAGTTATTGAAAATGTTCCGGGAATCGCGCGTAAAGTTGCACCAATTGCACTTGACGCAGGTAAAGCTTTTGCAACTGAGCCGCATCTGCCGCTGGAACTGCGGTGGAACAAAAAATAGCTGATAAAATTAAAGGCGCACCGTCTACATCTGAGATAAAACAAGCTATTTCAGAAATCGCTCCAACAAAAGAAACTCAACGCGCTATGATAACAACAACGAAAAAACTTTTATCACCAAAGGGCGAGCAGATTATACAAAAATTAATATCTAAAGTAACGGCACCGCAATAAAATTTTATATAATCTAATAAATAAAAAATGTCTGTTAAAAATTATCTTGATTTAGCAGAAACTCATGACATCGATAAAACTGTAACAGAATTTGAGTATGTTGAGTATCTCGATGAAAATTCTAATGAACCAAATAAAGCTGGTATTAGAACATTTAATACTCGAGATGAAGATGTATTTCTACTGCCACATAAGGCAATGTTAGAAGTTCGCGGTCAGATTATGACAGTAGCCAATCCACCTGTTGCAATTGCAGCTGGAACAGAAGTAGCTCTTATAAATAACGGCTGGTGTTTATTCAAAAGTGCTAGATATCAACTAGCTAATCAAACTGTAGAAGATATTTCGAGTCACTTACAAGTTGCAAGTACAATTTTAAATATTATTTCGTTTTCCGACGATTACTCCAGATCAACTGCAACGAACATGATGTGGTTTAAAGACACTGGACGTGGTTTAGCTGAATCAACCGAACTTTTCTTGAAAGGTGTTTTATTACACGGAGCTGATGCCGCTGCAGATGTTGTAATTGTAAGAACTTTTCTTATTGTTAATGCAGCCGCACTAGGTATAGCCGCACCAGCTGCAGCTGCTAACGCAGACGCTACAAGAGTCTCACTTACTGCAGCTTGTAATAATCTTGGTATAGCACCACCAGCTGCAGGTGCGGACGGCGTTGCAATGTTAGATTTAATCAATAACACAATTAGCGTAAAAAATCCACGTTACAATGAAGGTTTTGCTAAAAGAAAAGAACTTGCAGAAGGATCACGTCAAATTACAATGATGCTGCCATTAAGTACAATATTTGGATTTTGTCGCGATTACGATAAAGTCTTTCGTGGAGTTAAACATACACTTATTTTAGATCGAGCAGAACAAAACGACTGCCTATTTCAATATGGCGGAGCTGATGTTCAGTTTATCATAAATAAACTTGCGTTGTGGATGCCGCGTATAACGCCGTCAGTCACTAAAATGTCAGAACTAAATAGTATACTCGATAAACATACAAACAAAATTTATTTTCAACAACATAAAATATATCAAACAGCAGTTCCAAATACTACCGACTACACGTGGCGAGTCACAACAACATCAAGCGAACAACTGCCGAGGCAATTATTTGTTGTATTTCAACAGCAAGCGCGACGTGGTAACCAACAACAAAATAATGCAATATTTGATAATGCTGATGTTAGACGAATATATGCTAGGCTAAATTCGAAGCAATATCCGGATCGGGCGATAGAATGTAATTTTGCAGATGACGCTAATAAAAATATTACTAGACCTTACATGTATCTGCTCGACGCAATGCAAAAATATCAAGATGTTGAAGATGGATCTCAAATATCAGTAGAGAAATTTCGTACACTTTATCCAATATTTTATTTTGATGTTAGTAAACATAGCGAGCGAGCTGTTGACTCAACAGCTGATATTGAAATTACCTGGACACTCGGAGCAGTTCCTATGGCACAGTTGTACGTGTACGCGTTAGTGATCAGCGACAGATTTGTTACGATAGATTCCGTTGGAGGTAAAATGGCAGTCCAAGTTTAATCTGCAATTGTTATATAAAAGATGACAAAATATATTATAAAAGAAATATATTTGACTGATGGTCAAGTTAAAAAATTAACAGCTGCTGTTGCAAAGCAGAGACAGGTATCATTAAAAATCAACCCTGACATTTCCAAGGGTATTTTAACAAAATTAATGCTGACAAAAAATCAAGTAAACAGGTACGATCGTAAAAAACCTTTTGTTTTAAATTTAAGTGCCGCACAAATAACAGCGATGTCAAAACAAGGTGGTTTCTTTGGTCCGGCATTATCAGTGATGGTCAGCACGTTATTACCTAAAATTTTGCCGGTGTTAGGTACATTAGGACTAGCAGCAGCGTCTGAAGCAATATCTGGCGCAACGAAAAAAGCAGTTGAGGGCAGTGGTATAAAGAAAATAGTCTAAAGCTTAATTTTATGTGACCGATAAATATAATGCCACAACTAAGAAAAACAGCAACGAAAAAAAGAAAACAACGAAACGTCGAAGAACAACCAAAGGAGGATTTCTTCCAATAGCTCCACTTTTAGCGGGACTAGCGGGAAGTCTGCTGCCAAATCTGCTAGGAATAGGAGGACGAGGACTAACATTGCCGGGAACACGGCCTCCCCACTAAGTAACTTTGATATACTTGATAAACTAAAACAAGTAAAAAATTTCCACGGAGATTATTCTAAAGATGAACTCAACACCGAAGATGTCGCATCAGGTGGTTCGTGTGTGATAAATATACAAGGTTTCAATGACGGCTCTGGTACACATTGGGTAGCAGTTTATAATAACAATTATTTTGACTCGTTTGGACTTCCTCCGAGCGATGTAATAAAAAAATATATAAACAAAAAATATAAAATAATATATCATTCGTCCAATCAACTTCAACCTGTTGGACCTTCTGCTTGTGGATATTATTGTATAATGTTCATTAAACAGATGTCCCAATCACCTGACAATGACAGGAAATTTAATTTTTTAAAGTTTATTTTACAGTTTGATAAGCAACCTTCTCACGCTAATGATGAGATTGCAATAAATTTTTGTAAATCTATCTAAAGCTTGCAATAAATTTTATCTAAATTTATAAATATATAATGTCAACATATTGTCTTAAATGTAAAACTAAAACAGAAAATATCAATGAAACAACAGAAAAAACAAAGAACAATAGGACGATGCTGAAAAGTATTTGCGCAATCTGCGGAAAAAGAAAAAGTATGTTTTTGAAGAAGTCGTTGGGAGCTGGTTACTCTCCTGACGTTGTCAGGGGCGTTATTTTAGTAGATGACTAAAAATATAGAATGATATGCAAGTGCGATTCTGACAGAGATTTATGTCTTCTACAAAATAAAATTGTCACATATTGCCAACGTTGTAACAACAGAGAAATAATTGGAACAGGTATAGATATACATAAAGTGATTGGCTAATTGCCAAAACCAAAAGGAGGCTGGACATTGCCAGGCCATAAATATACTGGACCTTATAATCCTCTTGATAAACAACTAGATGAAAATGATAAACCTTACAATCAAGTTGATGCAATAGCAATGCGCCACGATATCTGTTATCGTGATATCGAACGTCCTGATAACGCTCGTGCAGAAAACTCAAAATCGAATTGTGATAAAGTAATGTTAGACGAACTTCGGGATATGGAGCCGATAAATATGCGAGAACGTTTTGATAGAAGGCTGGTACAGGGTTTTATTGGAGCGAAATATAAATTAGGACTCGGAAAGGAATTATACGATGATCTCGCAACCGAACTACATAAACCTAAAAAAAAAAGTTTACGCGACGTAAAGTTGTTGCAAATGCCGTTGATGATATCTGGGCGATAGATTTAGTAGATGTGTCAAATCTAGCTCAGTTTAATGATAATAAGAAATATTTGTTTAACGTTGTAGATGTTTTTAGCAAATATGCTTTTAGTATACCTGTTTCGGATAAAACAGGAACGTCGATAACTGATGCACTAAAACAAATAATAACAAGTACAGAAAGAAAATCAAATAAAATCTGGACCGATCACGGAGCAGAATTTTTCAACAAAAAGTTCGAGCAGTTTTTGGAACAAAATAATATCAAAAAGTATGTTACAGGAAATGAGGGAAAAAGTGTCGTAGTAGAGCGATTTAATCGCACGCTAAACGAAAAAATACACAAGTATCTGACAGCTAAAAACACAAACAGATATGTCGATGAGCTTCCGCAGATAGTTGACGAATATAATAACACGAAACACCGAACCACTAAACTATCGCCAAACGACGCAATCAAAAATCCAATATTAGCAAATGAAACATGTACCGCAGACATAAATTTAAAGTTGGTGATAAAGTTAGAATTTCTTTGACGAAAAAAGTATTTGAAAAAGGATTTACTCCAAACTGGAGCGAAGAAGTATTTGTTGTTGTTAAAGTACTTTTAACAATACCTGTAACATATGCGTTAAAAGATTTGTTAGGTGAGCCGATCATAGGTAGTTTTTATGAACAAGAACTACAGAAAACTGAACAAGATGTTTTCGTTATTGAAAAAGTTATCCAAAAACGCGGTGACAAAAGTTTAGTTAAGTGGAGAGGATATAGCGATAAATTTAACAGTTGGATACCAACTAAGTCGATCCAATAATGTTATTGTAATTTTGTTCGTATTTCACAAGTACAGATTTACATTTAATAGTTTTACATAACGAAACTAAATGTAATTTTCTTTCATTATCAACTGACATTAAATTAAATATCTTAGCAAAAATAAAATCGTATTTTATGCTCCTTTGCTGGCCAGTTATCTTCAGATTTAGAAACGGTTTGATAAGCTGTCAAAATATTTGTTGTTCGGCAACAGTAAAATTAAATTTTATTATTTTTTAGCAATATGATACTTAACATCATATCGTCCAGTTGTCGGTCTGCTGTAATATGATCTGTCAGCGACGGTGACTATTTCATCATCATCGTCAGATTCGTTGTTGTATAAAATATCATCTTCGCTATAACTAGCAGATTTGTCTATTATATCGCTAGTGATTTTAACATTGTCTGCGACTTTATCGCCAGCGACTTTATCGCTAGAGATGAAATCTCCTGCGATTGTATCTTCCGCATATATTTCAGCAAGTCTTTTCATCAAGTTCATATTATAATATACTTTTATCTAATTTATTGTTATAAGATATGACTAACGAGGTAAAATATCATCAAAAGGTTAATATATTAAATTACAAGGAACTAGCTGAGGCAGTTCGAAAATGTCTGTCGGGTTATAGTTCATATTCCGTTGACGTTATTGTGATGCCTGGCGAAAATAATAGGATATTACTAACAGCAGCAGAAAAAAATAAACTTAATGATAGTGCAATAATGACGCTGAAATTTGATAAAGATGATATTATAGCGTTTGCACATAGCTGTCTTACTAAGACAGAATTACAAAATATCATTAATCATCATATCTGAAACTAAATCTATCAAAAGTTGACATTGAAGTTGCTGTTTTAGTTTTGCCGTCGGCGACGTCTATTACTCTCTGTGAATGAATTTTAAGATGCTTTGCTGCAGCTGCTATTGATTTAAATTTCATTTCTTCTTCAGTTTCTAAATTTACTGAAATAACTGATCTTTTAGGATTTTTAAAATTAGATCCATCAGAATTAGATCCACGTCGGGTGTTTTCTTCTGGTGTAACTAGATCTAAATTTTCTAAACGATTATCAGTTTTAATTTTGTTGATATGGTCAATAATTAAATTATCTGGAATAACGCCATTAAATGTTTCGTAAACAAAACGATGAGATTGATAATTAACTTGATCGGTTAGTGTTCCTCTAACAGTTACCATGAGATACCCCATATTATTCAAATTACCTAATACTTTTTTTGTTTTTACATGTCGTATAATTCCTTTATCATTTGCTTCGTATAAATCAAATTTTGTGTGGCGTTGAAACTCATCTTGTAAAGATAGGTTTTCAATATTATCATCGCTAATCGAGCCATTTACTCTGCATACTCTTTCTCCTTCTGGAATATCATCGCAGAACAAAGTATAAATAAAGTCTTTTCTAAACATTTCCGTTCTCTCAGCATTATCACCTCTCACTGAAATTATCATTCCAGCTGGTGTTGGTTTTCCTATAGATTTTTTAGATTTTATGTTAATAACCGAACCTAATGCATTTCCAGCATATAGGTTATATTTCGGATGAACATGATATTCTTCTTGCTCCTCCGCTGTCAATCCGATATATCTCAGATTTTGTGTCATTATATTATAAGGATTTTTATATCTCTAATTGTTTTTTACGTAATTTGTAATTAAATATAAAAATACTATATATAACAATGTTAAAATTGCAAGATATTGCTAAAAAGAGTCTTATGAGAGAACCTGAAAAAATAGCGACTGCTTTTACAGGATACGACAACAGTTACAAATTTGATAATCAAAATGTTTTAGCAAATTTTAACTCTACAAATTTATATCATCTTTTACAACCTGTTATAGCTCAAGAACTTGCAGCTCATAAAAGTATCAAACTAATAGTACAGTATCATATGATTCTATCAAAATTACATGCAGTCGAAAAAGATATACTTGATATAATCTTTGAAAATACAAATTTCGACAGTGAAATTTCTGAACCATATCTGACAGCTAAATCACGGAAAATATTAACTGGAACAAATATTGCCACAGTCGCCGATGAAATACACCAAGAAATAAATAAAAAATTGGAGGAATTTACTTCATCTGGATCAGGTTGGAAATTTGAAATGATAAAGGAGGTTTTATTTCATACAGCAAAATATAACATACTTCGAGGTAGTTCTTACGTTGATCTCCCTAAAAAAATTAAAAACAAAAAATGCTGTATAAATGTTAAAAACAACGACGACCAGTGTTTTCGTTGGGCAATTTTGTCAGAGAGACATCCCCAGAGTGACCACAGCGACCGAGTTGAAAAGTATTTACCGTACAAAGACGAACTAGATTTCAACGGGATAACTTTTCCAGTAGCAGAGAATCAGATACCAAAGTTTGAAAAACAAAACAATGTCTCAGTTAATGTTTTCGGACTAGATGAGCGAGAAAATGTTTATCCAAGGTATATTTCAGAGACTGCTACAAAAAAGACAATAAATTTATTATTTTATAAAGGACATTATTGTTGGATAAAAAAACTTTAACAGCTTAGTTGGCGGACAGTATAATAAAAATAGAAAAAAGAAATATTTCTGTTACAAATGTTTACAAGGGTTTTCAAAACCTGAAAAACTACAGGAACATCTTAATTACTGTATCAACGTTCAAAGAATAACTATGCCAAGCGAAAAAGAAAAAGTCTTAAAATTTAAGAACTACGATCATAAGCTAAATATACCTTTCGTCATTTATGCCGATTTTGAGTGTCTACTCGTTCCAGTGGCTGGCGCAGAAAACGATCCTAATAAATCAAGTACAAGAAAAATACAACAACATGTTCCTTGCGGAGTAGCTTATAAAATAGTTTGTTGCATCGACGATAAGTTTTCACGCCCGGTTAAGTTATATAGATGTAAAGATAGTGAATCTGAAAGTCCAGCGGTGTGGTTACTAAAAAATCTTATAGATGAAGTTAATATTATTTCTAACAGATTATTTAAAACAGCTCCAATGAGAATAACATCTGAGCAACAACTTGAGTTTAACGAAGCAGTTAATTGTCATATTTGCGAGAAGTTATTGGTAGACTCAAGCGGAGTTCGTGATAAAGTTCGTGATCACTGTTATTTAACTGGTCAGTATCGTGGAGCGGCTCATAATAATTGTAATTTAAAATTTCATGCACCAAAGTTTATACCTGTCATTTTACATAACTTTCGCGGCTACGATAGTCATATCATTGTAGAAGCTTTTGGTAATGAGGAAATTAAATATAAACTAAAACTAAATAATAAGATAAAATGTATACCGAATAATTTTGAAAAGTATATGTCAGTTACTCTTGGTAAATTACGTTTTATTGATAGTCTGCAATTTATGTTAGAATCGTTAGATGAGCTTGTAAAAGGTTGCAGCACTTTTAATAATCTGCGAAGTTGCTTTGGTGAAAACTATATCGATCTGACAAAAAAAGGTATCTTTCCATATGAGTATCTCGACGATTGGAGCAGATTTAATGAAACTTCTCTGCCTAGCAAAGACAAATTTTACTCACAGCTCAAGAATGAAGATATTACAGATGACGAATACAAATATGCACAAGATATTTGGAATAAATTTAGTTGTAAAACATTTGGTGATTATCATGATTTATATTTGAAAACAGATGTTTTATTACTAGCAGATGTTTTTGAGAGTTTTCGTCAAGTTAGTCATAAAAATTATGGACTAGATCCTTGTTGGTATTATTCTGCTCCCGGTCTGTCATGGGACGCTCTACTAAAAACAAGCAAAATAGAATTAGATCTCTTAACAGACGTTGATATGTTTAATTATATTGAAAAAGGTATCAGAGGCGGAATTAGTGTTATAACAAAAAAACATGCAATAGCTAATAATAAATATCTAAAAAATTATGATAAAAATCTCCCATCTAACTATATTATTTATCTGGTCGCTAATAATTTATATGATGGGCCATGTCAGAGCCAATGCCTTGCGGTGGATTTCATTGGATATCTCCAGATCAATTTCTTAAAGAAACTGAAAAAGATTTACATGATATTTCATACTTTGTTGAGGTCGATCTAGATTATCCTAGTTCGCTACATGATCTTCATAACGACTATCCGTTTTGCGCAGAATCAATGATGATAGATTACAGTTTACTACCACCTGAACAACGAGCTATGACAACAGCAAAAAATTCGATTGTTAATAAGTTAGTTCCAAATTTGTTAAATAAAAGAAGTTATGTGATGCATTATAAAAATTTAAAACAAGCAGTAGATACTGTACTGATCCTGAGAAAAGTCCATCGTGTGCTAAAATTTAATCAGTCGAGGTGGATGGCAGATTATATTGACTCAAATACAAAACGTCGTGCTGAGGCTAAAACCGAATTTGAGAAAAACTTTTTCAAGTTGATGAACAACTCGGTATTTGGCAAGACAATGGAAAACATTCGTAAAAGAGTTAATATTGAAATTGTTAATGACATAAATCGCAGAAATAAATTAGTTAACGATGACGGTTTTGTCACTATGAAAATATTTAATGAAAATCTTGTTGCAATACAACGACGAAAGACAAATTTAAAGTTAAATAAACCGATTTATGTTGGTGCAGCTGTACTTGATATATCAAAGTGGCTGATGTACGACTTTCACTATAATTTTACCAAAAAGCAGTGGCCAGATTCAGAGTTGCTATTTACTGATACGGACTCGCTAGTTTATAATATAAAATGTGAGGATGTCTATCAGGATGTTTACAATAATAAAAATCTATTTGATTTATCTGATTATCCGACTAGTAGTGGTTTTAATGATAATACGAATAAAAAAGTTATTGGTAAAATGAAAGATGAGTTTATGTTTGTGCCAGTGAAGGAATTTGTTGGATTAAGGAGCAAGATGTACGCTGTGATATTAGATGACAATAAATTGACAAAGAAAGCGAAAGGTATCCCTCGCGGATATGTGAAAAAGATGATGAATTTTAACGATTTTAAATCAGCACTAAATAATAATATCAGTTTTATTAAGACAAATGTCATTAGATCAGATCATCACAAACTTGAAACCGATACGATTATCAAACGTGGACTAAGTAATTTCGATGATAAAAGATATTGTAAAGACGGAATAAATACTTTAGCACTTGGGCATTATGTTTCTCTGAAAAATACAAGTATTTTCTAAGCCGCATGTTTAAATACATCAGTCAGTCAATCATTTATTTTTTCTTGGTCTTTTTCGCGTCTAACAACACAAGTAATCCAGTACGTTCCTTGTATTTTAAGGTAGATAACTCCTTCAGTCTTCCTTGTATTTTAAGGGAGATAACTCTTTCTGTCTTCCTTGTATTTTAAGGTAGAGATTGTCTCCCTTGGATTTTTAGGGGAGATAACTCTGTTTATTTACCTTGTATTTTATTTATTTTTATTTTACTGATTAATAATGTTTTCTTTGTCGTTTTTTAAAGAAACATTATCTTTGTTTTTATGATTTTATCAAGTTCCTTCCTTCGCTGAGATCTTTTTAACGATAATAATTAAGATAAAAAAGAAAAATACGAGACGAATAAGCCACGCCTACTAGGTAAGCTACTTTTAGACTTCCAAGTATTAGTCAGCTTATATACAATACAGCCGTATTTATGCTTGGGGTCCTCCCAATGCTCAAACTTCAACAGAAAAAAAACCACACTTTCCCACCATGTCACCACTTGGTGGGTGTACTTTTGCACTCCCCGGGTTTTGATTTGGGGGAGAGTGTGCAAAAAAAATCTGTTGAACGTAGAGAAGGCCAGTCATAATCATTGTATATATCATAATCATTGTATATAACTCATCTTCACATGTATATATTCATTGTATATAATCATTGTATATTTTCATAATCATTGTATATAACTCATCTTCACATGTATATAATCATACCTTAATTAAGATTCTATGTTTGTGCTGTCCTTAATTAAGATATAATCATTGTATATACCATAATCATTGTATATATCATAATCATTGTATATAATCATGCCTTAATTAAGATATAATCATTGTATATATCATAATCATTGTATATAATCATTGTATATAATCACTCTATATCTCATAATCATTGTATATAATCATTGTATATACCATAATCATTGTATATATCATAATCATCTCGAAAAAGTCCTCTATGAGGACAAGTATTTTTTATATTAAATAAACATTTACAGCTTTAGTAATATCATTATCAAATAAAATATCAATCATATTGTCAATAAATATCATCAAATCATCTGACCAACCTCTTATTCATTCGTCATTTTCAGTTGCGAAAACCATACTGACCCATATTTTGGTGATATATGATATCCAACGTTTTTGATACAGTCACTTATTATTTTAGATTTTATGCCAGTATAGCATGAGGCTGATTTTACTGAATCAAATCTCTTACAAAATTTGTTTGTTAGATCAAATCCAACATGTCTGATCGATGTTGACGGATATCCCATATTATATAATATTCTATTGTTCAATATGAAATTGTGTCTAAACTTTATAAATAATCCGACAAATGAAATTTATCAAAACTTTATAAATATCTTAATGAAATCTTTAGTAGTAAACTAAAAGGCAGATCTTCGATCAGAGACTCAAGGGGGGGGTGGAGGAAGGCGGGGGACTTGAGGCTCTGGTCGAAGATCTGCCTTTTAGTTTACTACTGTTCGAATCCCAAAATTTATCATGAACAGTGAATACTTTTAGAGAACACTGTGTTGGTACATAATCACTAATTCCAACAGCTGATTATTAATGATGTCAAGTTAAATAGCTAATATGGCTTCGAAACTTTATATCAGTTAACAGTAAGCGTGTTTATATTTGAGAGAGAGATGGGGGAAGGTGGAAGGCTTTATATTTGCAGATGGGATGATTGGAGATTCTTTATGCTAATGACTGGCTTGAAACAGAAGGTTCATGGACTACATGTACTTTGTAAGTCATCAATAAAATTCATCCTAGACTGAAGGGCTGTTAGATTAATCAGTAAACTTTTTCAAGGATCATAGCAGGAGCTGTAAATTCCTTGATGCTAAGGTCAAGGATCCATTAGTTGTATCCCAGGACACAATAATTATTCCAACTGAAAAGTCTGGTGGACTTGTGTTTCTATCACAGCATAACAGCTATGACAAGTCATGTTGATGTAAACAGAGATAAGCAATGGAAAGTATAGTTTCATAGTGTATTTTTTAAATTGCAATGATACAAAACATGCTGCTATTGCATTGCATTCCTTTTCTGGAATGTCAAGTCTCCAACGTAAGCAAAATATTCCCTTCTCCAACTAGTAATTCGCAATTGAAAAGAACTTCTCTCAACCTGATTCCTTAGCCAAGATACATGTACAGGAACATCTTCCTTTTACTAGCACCTGTACCAAGTCACTCGTTAAAGTTTGCATTTGTTGTCATTTTTTTATATTTTACTGGTCACAGACCTGAAGAGCTTATGGAATGACATCTGTCATCCTTTGTCTGTTATTTGATGTCCCTCTATCATTGGCACAAATTGTGTTATTGGAGCTCCTCATAGATTGCTTGGACCCAAACTAAAATCGCAATTTTATTTTTAAGGTTGTGGCAAGCTTGCTGCAAGCTTTTTATGTAAGTCATCAATTTACCAATTGCAAGCTTGCGCAAGCTAGTAATAGGGAAGTTTGTGCAAGCTTGAAATAGGGAAGCTTGCACAAACTAGTAATAGGGGAAGCTTGTAAATAGTAAGGTTGCAATTGGCAAGCTTGTGTGAGCTTGTTATGTAAGCTTGTGGCAAGCTTAGAGTTGAAACCGCACAAGCTTACCAATTACAAGCTTGCGCAAGCTTACCAATTACAGGCTTGCACAAGCTTACTGATTACAAGCTTGCGCAAGCTTGCAAATAAAGCTGACCTAACTAGTTGTATCAGAAGAACTGATATGGCATTGATGTGCGAAAGTATGTAATATCAAATATTAAAATGAAAATGTTAATATATAGTGAACATCAATTAGAATGAGATCTTACTGTCACAATAAAAGAAAGAATGAAGTCATCAAATCATTTAATAATATTTAATCAGATAAAAATAAGAGCATATGAATGGAATCTGTGTGAGCAAACTCTTTATACTTTTGTTATGTATTGCTTTGGAAATGTTATACTAATTTACTTCCATGCAGAAATCTATTTGGTGGAGGATGGTGTCAAATAGTTAGGTTCCCTCTCATCTGTCACAATGATAAACTATTAGGTGAAAACAAGACTGTTTGCCATTTGAATTACTCTGAATCACCTCTTCTAAACAAAATCCTCAGAATAAAATTCTGCATCCTTCTTTGCTTCTGGTGTGATTCTGGTTTCATCCACTGAAATGGATTACAGCAACATGTACTATGTAATCAAGGAAAAAAAAAAAACGATTATTTACCTCTTTGGCAAATGCATTTCATTTTTAGTTCATCATTCCAAAATCTATTATCAAGTCCAAGAAATATCAGCAAGTGTTATTCAAGATCATCCTTTAATAAGCCCTAAATTTTAGTTTTACCATCCATTTTGAAAGGGCTATGACACATGTCAAACAAATGGCACTTAAGAGTTTTGAACAACAAAAATCCGATGAAACTGATTAGGTACCTTAAGACATTTTGAAATAAAATAATGGCCATCTTCATTGAGGATGCAAAGAATTAAATGTAACAACCTCTGAACAATTGCTGAATTTGGTATGCGAGAGGAAAAAAAGACTCTAAGAATAACAGAAATGAGATTCACAAGCGTGCATGTAACTTTATAATCTCGGTACCCTATTGTTGATAACTGACAGCACTGCATCGATTACTGCAGTTTGGCAAGTGCAGGAATAAATAATAATGATCTGCAGCATTGTCATCTCAATCATTGGGTGAAACAACATTACAGAGTCATTTTTTGACATATTTAAATCGTAAAAGTGAAACAGAACGCTACCGCCAAATGAAAGTCCCGAAAACTGGTAAAATACAACACACTCTTGAGTTTACTCACCAACATTACTCGTGATTTCAGATTATCTCTCGGGTTATAGGATCGGTTACTGCACATATATTGGTTCAGCGGGCAATGAAATTTACAAAATTAACAAGCTAAATTGTGACAGTTCAACCTTGAAAATTGCACCTAATGTTTGAATGCAAGGCTACAATGGTTGTTTTGTATTCTTGTGACTTAAATATGTTGTGTGTATATTTGGAGTTCATAAACCAGTCTGCTGACCGTAAACGGGGGGAGTAACTGCCTTTAATGACTTGATACCGAATTAAATCTCTGTCACAGAAAACCACACTTCACCTTGCATGCTTTTATTTGATTTCATTTTAAACAAGCAAAATTCACAAAGCTCAATTCTTTATAGAATGTTGGCAGAATGGGAGGCATCGCTCTCTCTCTCTCTAAGAAAAACAAAACCTATATATTTTCAGATTTTTATTTAGTAAGTAAATAACTGACAATTATATTTTTTTCTCCTGGCAGCAGATTGTCATTGAAACAAATATATGAAAATTCTTTCCAAAACTTAATGCCAGAAGTTAATAGTACAAGATTTACTGAGACTATATTTGATGGTGCATACATTGTCGGTAAATAGGATTTACAAGTACTTAACATGAAATATCCTGCTGTATTAAATTAGTCTGTAAATAACTTTGCAGTCAGCAATTACTATTTTACAGGATTTTACTAAATGGAATTCTTTATCCGGTCTTCCATTCCCTGACAAAATGACTGCATATCTAATTGAGTGTACAATCAGTTAAAGAATTTCCTTTATGCAAAAAAGCTCAATTTTTTTCTCTAACATGTATGATATTTGTAAAAATTTGAAAATGAGAAAAAAGACATTTGTAGAAAAAGTAACATTTCATATTTTGCCTTGGTCAAGACATAATTCAGTTTATTTTGAAATATATTAATAATGTTCATAGTGAATTTAAACATAGAGAAATGTTGGAATATTATATTTTATTTATGTATCAGCTAAGTACAAATAACTCAAGTTCTTAGCATTTTGCAACTCTGAAAATGTATATTATGTAACTCAAGTGCATTATCAGATGCTATAAATAAAAACTAGATTACCAGTAACATCTTTTAATTTGAGAGTGTAGTTTCTTATACTAAGCATGATCTAGTCACAACATATATTCATCATTTCAGGAAGTACAGATGTCATGCAGAACTGCCAACTTTCAACTTTCATGACTGATTATTGCAAGCTTACATCAAGTATTTCAGATTTTGCAAGCATGCAGACTGGGAAAATTCTTTTTGCAAGCTTGCGCAAGCTTGAACTTTAGAATTTGCAAGCTTGTAAGCTTGCAGACTTGGAAAAATTCCTTTTGCAAGCTTGTGGGAGCACCCTTACTAGCTTACACAACCTCAGCTAGCTTGTCGTAAGCTTGCTGCAAGCTTGTCATAAGCATGCATTTTGGTTTGGGGAGGATTGACATGAAACTTTACACACACATTCATCCCAAGGTCTAGTTGGTCTTTTACGAAAATGGTGCTGCTTCGACATCCAGCATGGGCATCAAAGAGTGACCATCTTAGAAATTTTGTTATTGCTTGTCCTCAATGAAAAATGTTCATATCAGCATGGGGCTTTTAACAGAAGACACAATTAAAACTGGTGCCTATCTGACATCAGTTACGGCCAACATAGCAGCTGTCTTGAAATTCTTATAACAAATTCTTCTGCCCTGGGTGGGCATGTGGTCTAAAGCACTCATCTTTTCTGATCACTGCTGTCTCACCTATATGTGCCAGTTTGAGTGTCGGGCTCAGCCAGTGTGGGTATTTGAAAAATCTGCCAATTGCTTCTCTGGGTTCATGGTTTTTACTGGGCATTTCCCAGGGTATTCCAGCATGTTATACTGGTCATCATTTATAGTCTGTGGCATTACTCCCCCCCCCTCCCCCACAACAACAACTTCTCTTAAACTTGTAGCCATATCAACCTTGGGTTTGTTCCAGAAAATCGTTGTGAAATTGTGTTGACTCTAAATTGAAATGGTGTCAGTGTGACCTTCAGTATGGCTGCCATAGTGGCCATTTTAAAAATCCTGTTATTGTTATTTATCCAAAATGGATAGCAATATTGATATGGGGTTTCCACACAAAAACTTACAATGTTTAGTTGGTTCTAAATGAAAATTGCGCTAATATGATATCTAATGTGACCACAAGAGTGGCCATTGTGAAAATCTTGTTACCTCCATTTCTCTGGAATGGATGGTCATATTCACAATATTTCATCAAAATACTTCTAATGTTGTCTAGTTGGTCATAACTGGAAATGGTTCTGATTCTGCAGCCAATATAACTGCTACAGTAGCAAATTTGAAAATGTACATTAGTCGTGTATTCTTGATAAATTTTTATGGGTTGCTCAGGTTTTTTGCACACTGCATGCATACTCTTAAACCTGTTGTCATGAAATTTCTCAAGGTGTGCTACACCCTCATCAGATATGACCTATATTTCATGCTTCACTGACTGATCAATAGTTTACATTTATTTCTCAATCTCTGTTTATGAGAAGATTCGGTGATGTATCTGATTGTATGAATCTCTGATAGAAACAAACCTTACAAAAGAAGGTCAAGATGGCCAATATTTCACTGGTTTAAGTAAAGATTTTGCATTTACCATATGACCTAATAGGAAATTGGTATA
>JAECUM010023246.1:0-39809 GCA_016617855.1 Megalonaias nervosa | reverse complement strand
CCCTCCTTTTTGTTCTGCTTGCCCCCCCCCCCTTATTTTTGTGAAAAGGGGGAATACCCCCTTATGATAAAATCCCAGGAGCATTTCTGCAAGGGCTGTTCAATTTAAACATAAAATGAGCAATTAAAAAAAAAAATGTCAGGATACTTGGGTTCAAAATTATTTGTGTACCTAGTTGTGTATATCATATAAAATTGCTTTTATACATGGGTTGTTGAAATATCTGGGGGAGGGGGATGCCTAAATGTGCAAGATAAACATGTTTGAAAAACTTCCACTTTAGAAACCCCAGGATACGATAAATTTTGTTCGCACTGCATTGCAGCAAATGGTGAACAATATTTGTCTTGACAGTATGTCTGTGTCTGTCGCCTTGATTGAAGGTATACAACAGATGTTCTCACTGGTGAGCTCAAAATATGTTGGGGAAAGCCTAGAACATCATATCACAATAGTGACCTGGTCCCTGATCCATATGCATCTACCACATTACATTATTTAAGCCAAAATAGGACAGGTGACCTGTCAATATCACAGTGTATTCATTTACATCATAAATGAAAATAAAATTCGCTATCAAAAGTTTCTCCTTGAAATATATTCGCCAATCACATTACATTAGGAATATTGGCCTTCTACCCTGCAAATCCAGCCCTTCTAAAACGGTGAGAATCGTCTTTCCCGGTTGGTATAACAAAGGGCAATAACTCTTGCACATTACCTTCCATTGTCACCACCTGGTGTCACAAGTTTTTAGCTTTGCTGCTGTACAGCCTCCACATCGTACAGTTTCTCCTATGACAGTTGAGCCATTGTTATGTTCCTGTGGGCCCATCCAACATTCCTTTTGGATTTATTGTGTGGGGTTTATTGATCTACTGCAGGTTGTGTGTATTATTTTAACATTTCTGCCAATGTTGAGTGATTGTGTCACCTTTCGGGACTTTGCCTGTTAAGACCACCATCCCACCATGCTGTTGTTGATCTTATGCAAGGTCATTTTGAGTTGGTGTTCCTTTGACTTTGTTCATTTACTCTGTCCATTACAGAGCTCTTTTTAGCAAAATTCTGAAGCGATGCTTGATATTTATGCTTAGTTTCTTCATATTTCATGCTGTTTTGATAAAGTTAAGGTTTAATTATTAACTAAGCATTGTGAATAAGTTCATAACAAGGCCATAGGTTTCTGATACAACTTTCACACCCACCCCATCCTCCATGACCCATGGCCCACTTTCATTATTGTGGTTTTTCCTAACTTTCAGCAATGAATTCAGATTTCACCTTTAGCTGCTTTATTTTGAAGAAGAATGGAGTCTTCTCTGTATCATTAGAATGTGGCAATGACAAAACAACCATGCTCATCCTGCAAGAAAGTTTGAACTTCATTTCTCCAGTGGTTGGGTTTTTAAAGTTGGAGACTGCTTTCCAATACTCCTCCAAACTAAGTTCATGAGGAGAATGTTTCTGAATGTAATCATAATTAATAAACAGTAGTATATATTTTTAACATAACACAGCATTGGGTGAAATTCTGTTTTGGCATTTTGACATGACCAGAACTAAAATGTGTCTAACTTTTTTTTTAAAAGCATCTTGAACATTGAGATAAAAATTAAACAAGACAACAAATCAAAATAACCACTCAAGTGTTACTGACAAGATCATGTTTTGGTTGCTCTCACCTTTTTATCTCACTTTTGCCAAAAGTCTGAATATTTTTTAAATCCAGTACCTCCTTTGATCCCTTTACCATCATAAAACATTCTCATTTGGACTGAAACTATCCATATTACAACAGTAAGGTATTTACCAGCTTGTTTTGTTCAAATGTTAGCTTTCATAACCTGATTACTCAGCCACACATCACTGCACCAGTACAGTATTTCCAGTACCCAGTAGACATTTTCCCACTGGTTTCTATAATGTAGGGATAGAATGCCTAAAATATACTGATTTTTTTTGTTGTTGTTGTTTAATAATAATAATGATAATCTTTCATTTTTAACAAGCATTAGGGTAGATTTCAACTTTAAAATAATATGTGCAGTAGATGGCTTTTAAAATTGTATTTTTGTCCTACAGCCAGTAGAAGCACATGGATGTTGATAGGCAATGAAACAATGCCGATATTTGATCAAAACTTAAGCCAATCTAGCCATGATTCCCTCATTATCTCAAAACAATCTAACCTTGATTCACTTAGTGCCCACCTAAGCATGATATTAGTGACCTGTGTTAAGTGTATAGGCTCATACAAAGTAATAAAGAAAAGAGTGAAGCCAACAAGCTTTGTAAAATTTAACAAAATAATTTATTTCCCTACAAAACAAGGTAAAAATATGAAAAGGACTACAGTTTGTGAATATAATCCAAAAATTAATCCTAGAATTTAAAAATATAAGTCCTATCACTAAAACATTATAAATGAATCAAAGTTTGAATCCTGATGAAGTTCCAAGATGGAAGGCGATGACGTCTTCTGTATCCTGTCTCCTTGTTGAATTTTATGAATCAAGAATAATATTCCGGCTTTAGAATTCCAAAGAATTTCCAATAAATGTCTTTCTCCAAGAATTTTTATGAGCACTGGTATTTTCCAGGGAATATAAATTGTTAAATCCAGAAAATAGAAGAATTTTAAATCAAACTGGCATCAACATTAAAAACACCTTGAGCTCTAAAGGCATAAATTACAACTGACTGAAAGCACTAAAAGTGTTAGTTTTAAGCGCAATTTTAGATCACGTGACAGGGTCACGTGGTCACTTAGTTCGAACAACGCAGTAAAGTAATATGTCAATTAGCACATAGGCTATTTACAGATTCGATTGTACTGAACAAATCTTACTGTAAGATTCAATAATAAAAAATATATATATAAAAGTTGTTTACAACAGAGCTGATGCAAGCCAAGAATGCTCTGATTACGACCAATGATTTTCACTCTTGTGTTTACCAATTCTGAACCAAGGTCAGGAACTAGGTCAGCTGAAAATACAATGTAGCAACACTGTTATTTACTAGAACTGAACTAAATTTTCTGGAAAAAAATGTCATTTCCAGTGAATAAAGTTATTACAATAACATGCAATGAAATAAAAATAAAATAAAAAATTTAAAACACACAGGTAATTTAATTACATATACGTAACACATGTTAGATGTGACCAGTTCAGACTGAATTTGTATAGATGCAGTAATATTGTCCAGTACAGTGTAAACAGTATGATTTTTAACAGGTGCAGTAACATTGTCCAGTATGGTCTAAACAGTAGCTTTGCAGATGTCAATCAATGACACATAATGGTCAATTTGTTACGAACAGCATGTGCACAATTTGGAAATTATGCCAGAGGCGAATATAAGTAATTAAGACTGATGCTCCAGCTGAAATCAACGTGAGTCATAAAAACACACCGGTTGAAATTTCCATGTGTGGGAAATTTTTCAGATTTAATTTCCAAGCATCAAAACCAGGGGGTAAGTGTCTAGTGAGAACTCTGAATATTATTATTGTGGTCAGATCCCGATAATGGCTTGGCTGTGTGTGTTCCAGATCAGGTTTCCTTTAGATTCAGTGAAGTTGGTCAGGGAAACGGATTATGTTTAGAGAAGTACTTCAGTTGCTTTAATCTGCTGTTGAAATATCCAACAATTAAACATTTGAAGGTAAAAGGATAATCCACTTAAAAAGTTAAAATATAAAAAAAAATATTCAGGTTCTTGGGAAATAGGCAGGAAAGTCAACAGTTACATTTATTAAACATCTTATTATCCTGATTGGAGTATATCTTCTGACGAGAGATGGTTGCTGACGTTTTAAAGAATACAACAGTTACATCAAGTTCAGAGATCTAGCAAATAGCCATTGAGTTCCTTGAGGTAAAAATTTGTTTCTGAACCTGTACTGGCAGTAAGTAAGGTCTAAGTGTACATAAAAACTTTTTATCTGAACATAATTTTGAATTCACAGCATCAAATCCAGAACTTTTAAAATGCATGTTTTTGAAGTCAACTACAGCAGTACAGTAGCATTTCATTACACCTGACTGAAAATTTGTCTAACTTAAATAGAAATAATGATGGCCTTACTGAGAAAGGTCTTTTAAGGGTTGGTAGGTCTGTTATCACTACTCAAGAATTGGTGGCCCTAAATGAAAATGATGCCTCATGTACATCCAAAATGACTGCCCCATTGGACATATTGAAAATCTTGTAAATAATTCTCCTGCTTGGGTTTTATTACCAGAAGTATTTTATCTTGAACTAGTTTGTCCAAAGTGGTAATGGTGCCGATATAACATCCAGTATGGCTGCCATTGCAGCAGATATGAAAATACTGTTTCTCAAAAATATCAAAGATAGTCTCGACAATCAGCAATTAAAGAGAAGAAATGGTCTTGTCTCGAATTCTTTTCATACAGTAGAGCATCAGTCCCTTTGAGGGACTTGTGTTCTTTTTAGATATCCAAGTTGGCTCAGTGGTTAAAGCATTGGACTTGTTATCAGGAGGGCACAGGTTTGATGACCACTAGCTGACCAGCCCAGATAGGCTGCCGTGGTGTTTCCTTTGGGAAGGCACTTCATTCAGGATATCTCTGCACAGCATAACCTGCATGCATCACAGCACCATAAAATGACAAACCATACCAAACTGTTTGTTTTAGTCAGTTTCAAGGATGATTCTGCTATGTAATTAGCCCTGCCTGGTGTTTCCAATTTTATTTAGCAGCCCCAGATTTAATTTTAATTTTTTTTTATTTTCCAATCAAAAGTGAGAATATTTTGCTTGCAGGAATTTTCTCTCATTCCCTTCATACCCATAACACACTACTTTAATGGTATCATAATGTCTTCTTTCTTACCGGATGTTATATTGCTGATACAAAGTGTGCCATTGCAGTTTTAGCTACATTTAAGGGATAAAAAGTTTTCCAGTTGTACAGTGTATGTGCATCATCAAAGAGCTGACAAGCAAGCAGACAGCTTCAAGGTGATGTATTCCTTTCTTAATTAGAACCATAGTTTTGGAGAAGTTGTTGGTAATGATAGATGCACTGATATTATGCTTTAACTTGTTTAAATTGAATGCATGGCGAAGATTTGTCTGCTAAGATATGCTTGGAGTCACATGGTCTAGTGTGAAATGCTACTTTTTGGAGGACTTGTTTGGAACCGAATCATGCCTTCTGTGATCTTATCTTTCATGCTTTTTGTTGAAAAGTGAATATAGTATGTAATATTGTTCTATATTTTGTTTTGTTGACTTGTGTCAGCTTGGTAAAAATAGGCTGCACAAGAATCCTATCATTTAGAAAACAACAGAAGTGGAATTTTATCTGTAACTAACAGTACCATTTGATATAGAGCTCTTTTATTCCAATAACACCATGAAGAACAGAATTGTTATAATGCAGCCTAAATTTATATTACAGTCAGACTCACTTATCTCGACCTCGGTTATCTCGAGAACCCGTGTATGTCGAGCACTTTGGTCCGGTCCTGAAAAAATCCTTATTTGTTATGCTAATTTTTCCCCGCTTATCTTGACCCCTGTTAAGTCGATAACCTGGTTATGTCGGGCATAAGTTTCGGTCTGAAGCAACATGTGGACCCACTTAATTCGATGAAATGCAACTTTTAATGTCCATCTCCGAGAAGTTTTACAAGAAATGATACGGTGTTTCCACTATTACCGGTACCTCGTAAAGTCAGTACAAGACCAAATTTTACCAGTACAAATGCTAATCAACCAGTCTCATCAATGCATGGTTTATCACTTACACAGTGGAGAAAATTAAATGTAAACAGTACTTTAGAGTAAGGAAATTGAATGCATGCGTTTCTGACCTTTATGTAAGCTGCGTTCAAAATGGACATTATCACATGTCCACACCACGACAATATAGTTCGTCCCACACAGCATTGCAAATTTGATCTTATCTATAACTTGGAAAATTATCAGGTTAACATCGTTAAATGTAGCTAAAAATACAAATTTGTTTTACACAATGTTATGAACATGTAATTTAATATCTTGTATGTTAATTTTAAATTCTTTTTTATTTTATTTTTGTATCATTACATTTAATTGTAGTGGTTATTTTCACGGGATCTGATATTTTTGAAAGAGATATTATGTTTATATAAAATGTAGTATGACTCGCATAAGCACAAATTTTGCATGCCATAGTTTGTCAATTTGAGTAAACACTACGCGAAATCGATTGGTTATTGCTAAAGTCATTTCCTGGCCCAAGTGAAATTGCATTGTTTATTGCAAAATAGCCATGCGTTCCATCGTGCGCACCTGAAATGACGTCTTAGTTTAGTTTTAAAAAACTCAGATCCAGTGAAATATTCAGTTGTACAATATATCTTCAAGAAGAAGGATATATTTCTATTAGATACCATAAAGAGTCGTTCTTAAACCTTGAGAAGGAGGTATTATTTTTCTTGTGCTGGAAAGAGTTTATTTTTTTCTTTACATCTATAGAGCTCGAGATGTGTCTTGTTATGGATGACAGCTATAGGAGTTTATCTACTTTTTAAATAGTAATTTATGTTTCCTTGGAGATATACACAAGTGATTTAGGACAAAGACATTCAGTGAAATTCATTCTAAATTGGAACAGTACAGTACAAATTGTGGTTCAATGTGAAATTCTGGACATTTGTGTAAAGACTTCATCTGACGTCATCGTCCTCCATCTTGAAACGTCCTCAAGATTCGAACCTGGATTCAGTTAAAATTATTTAGTGATAGGACTTGTATTTTTTCAGTACTAGGATAAATGTTTGGATTTTCTTCACAAACCGTAAGTCCTATTTCATATTTTCACCTTTTCACCGTGTTTTCTAGGGAAATAAATTATTTTTGTTAAAACTTACAAAGCTTGTTGTCTTCACTCTTTTCTTTTGTTACTTTTGAACAAGCCGATACATAACATAAAGAAAATTGGGAAGCTCGTCCTTGGAATATTTGAATTTGGCTAAAATATTTCAGAAAATTATTTTTTGAAATTTAAATTCCCCTAGTTTTCAAATCCCAAGTACTATTTTATATTTTGTTTGAGATCTTCAGTGAAAACAACAGGCTTTCATTCACAATATCATCAAAGGTAGAGAATTGTTTTTGAATTTTACCCAGGAGTGTTTGGAAATTTTGAAAATGGAAGTCCAGCTAAAAAAGTTGGAATTAGAGATAAGACAGGTTCAGTTTCAGATAGAAAAGATACAAAAGGAAAAAGAAATGGAAGTAATGGAGTTATAATTTAAAGAAAGAAGGGAAGAAATGCAAAGGCAATTTGAAGAAAGACAGAAAGAAAGACAAATACAATTTGAGAAAGAAAAAGCAGATAGACAAATGCAATTAGATAAGGAAGAAAGAGAGAGATAAACAAAGGCAGTTACAGAAAGAACAAATGCAGTTGCAGTTTGAAGAGAGAGAGAGAGAGAGAGAGAGAGAGAGAGAGAGAGAGAGAGAGAGAGAGAAAGAGAGAGATGCAATTACAAAAGGAGAAGGATGAAAGGAATTTAAAATTAAAATGAAAGAATTACAGCTGGCAAAGGGAAAACACTCCCCTACTTTTAATGTTTAATATCAAGCTAGTCCCCCCCCCCTTCAGAGAAAAAGAAGCAGATAGATATTTTCCTCGTTTTAAAAATATTGCTGAAATTTTGAAGTGGCCAAGGGAGCATTGGACTCTATTATTGCAATTTGTACTTACAGGTAGAGCTAGTGATATTTATTTTTCACTGTCACTAGAGGAGAGTGCTGACTATGATGTGGTTAAGGATTGTATTTTGAAGGGTTATGCTTTAGTCCCTGAGGCTTATCGGCAAAATTTCCGGAATTCTAGAAACCAACTGACCAGACCTATGTCGAATTTGCATGGGAAAAAGCACAACAATTTTTGACAGGTGGTGCTCTTCTAGAAAGGTCAATAAAGATTACCAAAGTCTCATCTTACTTGAAGAGTTCAGGAGCTGTGTCCATAGTGACATTAGAATGTATTTTGACGAGCATGAGATCGAAACCTTGGACAATGCTGCTCGTGCTGCTGATAACTATTCTTTAACTCACAAAGTTCCTGTTGTAGGCAAATCTTTCACTCAGCAGTCTACTGGTTGAAAGGTATTTAAGCCTATTACGACTCTCCTAAAACTCAATCTGGCACAACTTCTAAAAATCAAGCTTCTGATAAACTTCATTCAAAATCCTTGTCTATTCCTACGTGTACCTATTGCAAGAAAAAAGGACACGTCATTTCTGATTGCTTCAAACTGAAATAGAGGCATCAGAATCAAGATAGACCTATCCCAAATGCTCTTATTTCTAAGAGGTCAAGGTTACGGTAATGTATTGAAAGCAATACATTTGTTGGGTCTAATAAACCCAAGTCTGATTTTATTATGGAGAATTATGAACCATTCATGTTGAAGGGTTCTATATCACTCTTGGTGATTTGGCCAATCCTGTCCCTATTAAAATTTTAAGTGATGCAGGAGCTTCTCGGAGTCTTTTATTATTAGGTACTTTGCCTTTTTCTGAGAAGTCCTGTTCTGATGAGAGTGTTCTCATGCAGGGAGTAGAGTGCGGCATTGTTAATGTTCCTCTCCATTCTGTAAATGTGTCATCAGACTTAGTTTCAGGACCTGTGACAGTCGGTATAGTGTCTACCTTACCCGTTGAGGGCATTCATTTATTGCTAGGCAACGACCGAGCTGGAGACAAGGTTGTTTGGTTAATCCACTTGTAACTGACAAGCCTTCTTTGGATCAGAAAGTTGATCCAGTTGAAATAGAACACCCTGAGTTATACCCAGCTTGTGCAGTTACCAGAACTATGGCAAAGAAAGCTCTTGAGAATCATTTTGAAATGGAAAATATTCCTTTAGCTGACACATGTGTTGGTCAGGCTTTTGATGAGGTCACTTTCATTTCTAATTTGGAGCAATCAAAAAGTATTGATCACCGTGATCCTCTTTTAAATACTCATTCTCTTTTATCTAAAACGACAATCACTTGTCGTCGAACAGGAAAAATATCCTGAGATCTCTTGTTTGTTTCAGAGGGCCATTAGTGAAACTGAAGCCACTGAAGTACCTGTCTGTTATTTCATTAAAAATGGAATTCTTATGAGATAATGGAACCCTCCCGAGGTACCTGCTAATGACGAATGGTCAGTGAACTATCAGATTGTAGTTCCAAAATCTTACAGAAAGGAAATACTTAGCTTGGCCAATGAAACTCCTCTGGCTGGACATTTAGGGATAAATAAAACTTATCACAAGATCTTGACTCACTTTTATTGGCCAAAAATCAAAAGTGATGTTTGTAAATTGTGTAGATCTTGTCATACTTGTCAAATGATAGGAAAACCCAATCAGAAGATACCTACGGATCATCTGCAACCTGTTCCTGCATTTGACGAACCATTTAGCAGAATTATGATAGACTGTGTTGGTCCCTTACCTAAGACCAAGTCAGGCAACCAATATTTGTTGACCATTATGTGTGTGTCAACAAGACTCCCAGAGGCAAATCCTTTGAGGAATATTAAAACTAAAATCATTGTAAAAGCTTTGATAAAGGTGTTTTTACTCAGTTTGGCCTTCCTAAATCTGTCCAATCGGATCAAGGGTCAAATTCTATGTCTGGAATTTTCCAGCTTGTTATGCTTGAAATTGGCGCTGAGCAATTCAAGTCAAAAGTGAAATTATGGTTTCACAGAACTTTACTTGAACTTCTGAATCTTGTAATAGAGTTCATTCTCTCTTGCTCATTCTTCAAAATTTTCTTCAAATTAGATTATATGGCCCTTACAAAGTAAAGAAGAAAATGAATGAGTTAAATTATAATAATAGTACTCTGATCTAAATAAATTAATGGAGGACTAGTATATTGAAAGAGATAGCCAAATAAATCATGCAATTAATTTAGTTGTAGCTGTCCCACCAGCTGAAGATTTAAGTGATGAAATTCAATTGGACACTGTTGATCGTGGAGCAACAATCTTCGGAATTCGGAAATTATGAAAAATCTGGACCAGAAACTTTTACATTTGTAACAACAAGAAAGAAATGAACCTAACCAGTTATTATTCGAATATGAGCACTTGTTTCCAGATAGCCCTACAAGGACAAACAAAATTTTTCATGACATTGAAATTGTAGATTCAAAACCTGTGAAACAACACCCATACAGGATGAACCCTCTCAAACAGGAATACTTGAAAAAGGAAATTCAGTATTTCCTGGAGAATGATTTTATAGAGCCCAGTAAAAGTGATTAGAGTTCACCATGTATACTTGTTCCGAAACCAGATGAAACTTTCCGTATGTGCACTGATTATAGGAAGGTGATCAGTGTGACAAAAACAGATTCATTTCCATTACCAAGAATCGATGACTGCATTGATAGAATTGGAAATGCCAAGTACGTCACCAAATTTGACCTTCTGAAAAGATTTTGGCAAATTCCACTAACGGAAAGAGCAAAGGAAATTTCGGCATTTGTGACTCCAGATGGACTCTATCAATATAAAGTAATGCCGTTTTTGTGCTGAAGGGTTCCCTAAGTACTTTTCAACGTTTGATAAATATGATTGCCTCTGGTCTAGATAATTGTGATGCTTACATCGATGATGTCATCATTTACAACGACACCTGGAAAGAACATCTAGCCACGATTCGGAAATTCTTTGAAAGACTCACTGATGCAAATTTGACAATCAATTTATCTAAAAGTGAGTTTTGCCGTGCTTGTGTAACTTTTTTAGGACATATTGTGGGACATGGTCAAGTTAAACCTATAGATGCTAAGGTCACAGCTATCTTTGATTTCCCTGTGCCTGTCAGTAAAAAGCAACTGATGCGATTTTTGGGTGTGGCCGGATACCATCGAAAGTTTTGCTCCAATTTTTCTGATATTGCTGAACCCCTGACAAACTTGTTAAGTAAGAAAAACAAGTTTCTTTGGACTGAAAAGTGTTAGGAAGCTTTTGATAGATTAAAAGCCATACTCAGTCTTTTAAATTATCTGTTGATGCAAGTGATGTTGGGGTTGGAGCAGTATTGATTCAAGAAGATAGAAATGGTGTTGATCACCCAGTGTGCTATTGCTCTAAGAAATTAAATGAGCACCAAAGAAATTACTCAACAATCGAGAAGGAATATTTGGCTTTAATATTGGTATTACAGCATTTTGAAGTTTACATTAGCTCAGCTCCTTCTCCGGTTGTTGTGTTTAGTGATCACAACCCCCTTACTTTCCTCGACAATATGAAAAATAAAAATCAAAGATTATTAAGGTGGAGTTTATTTTTTGCAAGAATATAATCTCAACATCAGGCACATCAAAGGAAAATACAATTTGATTGCAGATGCACTTTCCCGTGTATAGAAATATTATTTCATGTACACTTTATATAACTGATAAGAATTTTCTTATGTAGTTTTGTTTTACCTTGTGTATAATTTACATATCGTAAAAAGAAAGCTTTATTGTATAAATCTTTCTTTTCTTTATGGGGAGAAGTGTTACGTATATGTAATTAAATTGCTTGTGTGTTAGTTTTAAAATTCTTGTTTTTATTTTCTTTTTGTTTTATTACATTTTATTGCAATGATTATTTTCACGGGATTCGATATTTTTTCAAGTAAATTCTGTTTATTTCGAACGTAAAACCTATTACGGAAGCATTATTTTTATCTCTCTCTGGTACACAGTTTTTGTAAACATCGAGTGTTAACGATTGGCTATTTCCGAGGTCATTTCGGACCGCGTGTTAGCTGGATTGTAAACAGCCTTTCTTTTTATATATTTTGAGCGTGAGAATTTGGTTCTTAGATAAGGCTATTCTTGCATACGTTATAAATGGCATTTTATTTTATTGCGATTTTCAAATTTGTAAATCACGTAGCCTGTCACGTGGAGTACCATGTGTTCTAAAATCGAGGCTTAAAACAGCTATTTTCTACTAGATCGGGTCAGAGTCCTTCTTAACACCTAGAGGAAACAAGGTGTTCTAATTGTTGTAGCTAGTTTGATTTTCATTTGTTTTTTGGAATTTAGTAATTTATTCTCTAGAAAACAAACCAAGTGTACTTTTTATAAAAATAATTCTGGGAGAAAGAAATTCAGTGGAAATTTATTCTCGAGTTATACGGATACATAAGCTGTGATTCAATCGAGGATCTGTTACCACCAGTACAATGGTCTCATCTGACGTCATTGCCTCCATATTGGAATTTCATCGAGATTCGAACCCGGATTTTATTAGAACTGTTTAGTGATAGGACTTGTATTTTTCAATCTTAGGATTAAATTTTGGATTATATTCACAAACCGTAAGTCCTATTTCCAATTTTTACATTGTTTCCTAGGGAGATAAATTATTTTGTTAAAATTTACAAAGCTTTTTGGCTTCACTCTTTTCTCTTGTTATTTTTGTACGAGCCTACACGTAAAATGTGTTTTTGCATGAGCGTACAAGCCGATTCAGTAGCGATAGCAGAGACGAGAAGAGGTTTTTATTCATCCTCAGCACGAAGACTGTTTTATTCAAACGCGTCTGAAACTGCAAATATATAATCTTTACTTGGTATTTGGATATTATGTTCATGTGCAAATTGTCTTATTTGTTGTACTGTTGTTTTGCTGATAATTGTTGTTATTGCTGCTGCTGCAGTTGGAACCGGTGGTGGTAGTAATAGCTCTGGATTCCGTACAAATATGTGTCTCAATAAATCAAGTATGTCTGCTTTTGTCATATTATTTGGCATGTAAATTCCGTGTTGTCGTGCAAGCTGTTTTACCTGTGGCACTGTAGGCATTCTTATACTAAGAGGAGGGTGAAGAGTCTTCCCAGTTTATAACTTGTGTCGTTGGCTTGTTGTATTTTGGTATTTTGTCAGGAACAGAAACTGCGATCACTTCAATCCTGGTTATTTTTTCATCTACTTCTGTTTTATTGGGGGTGGGGGTGGGGTGGTTGATGTTGTATATGCTTGTGCTTGGGCAGCGACGGGTGTTTGTGGTTTTGGTTTGTTTCTGCGCGATTTATAGTATTCAGAACCAGATCCACAAGCCTGGCAGCGTTGATAACGTTATTTGACCCCGATATCACATTTCGGGCTGGGTCGTTCCCCTAATCCCTCACATAATATTTACGTGCGTTCTACAATATTCATAATGGCACGTTCTGCCAATGGGTTCGTTTTCCAAGGCATGCGGCTTTGCATGTGATGTATCCCAATGCCTTGGAGCTTCTTATATACATACCCACAAGCGTTTATCCATTTGGCGGAAACCTACTCATATCCTTTTCCCTGGTTCTTGACCTAATTGGGGGTAGATGCCATTCCTCGTTTTTTATCTCCTTATCCGCATCATGTGGCACACTGAATTTTAAATCAGATTTTCTCAAAAAAATAATGGCGAATTCTTTTCGGTATCGACAGCAAATGTTGCAAACATAGGTGTCAATTCACATGTAAATGCGGGTAAGATAAATTACAGTCCACCATCAGCCAAAAATGAGCTAAAATTACCCATCCCTGAGCAAAAAGGACACGTCAGTAATTACCGCACCAAATCGAATACGACCAGATTTTGTGCGCTGATATGCCATTAAATCAAATTTCGTGGAGCATTGATACATTTCCTCAATCGTTTTTGCGCAGTTGCTTTTAGCAACAGCTTCATCAAATTATTTCAGATGCTTCCTTCTCTTTTCTTCTGCGTCGGTGCAGTCTTTGTCGTATATCCGCTGAAGAGAGATGAATTAGAATGCCATTCTTATACTTGTAGCCCCAAAGCATTTGTTTCATTAGCCTGCTCTTGATCATCTTCGTCATTGGCCTCATCATAAACGCCACTCGCTTCAGTCGCAGTAGGTGAGTTGTCATGTTTCTTTTGAGGGTGTACTCTTTCATGCACGATATACCGCAGATTCATTTTAGTTTTATTTGCCTCAAAAAAATCTGCCCAAGTTTGTTTCTTGATAAAGTCACTGCCAAATTCACCAACTTATCAATTTCTTCATTGTTTCTTTCGGAAAATTTTACATCTTCTATGCTTTTTCAATGAAACTGTATGATCTATTTAAACGATACGGTGAGCTCCACGCATTTGACTTTCCAAACACTTGGTAGAGGTACTCCTATATTACAGACTTCCTTGAATTCCTTTGATATGTTTTGGGAATCAATAACTTGGTCACCACTCAACATTTTTGTGTATTCTAAACAGCCACAAGCATTTCTTCAGTACTATATTTACCTCTTGTTTTTTTCAGTTACAAAATCATAATATGCTATATCGCACGGTGTAGTATTGCTGTGGGAAAATTCAATACAGAACTTTTTGTTAATATAGTACAGACTATACATTTATTTATTGCATGTGTCTTGATTGTTACCATAGGCTTGCCTGCTTGAGTACAACAGAATCTGCCATTGCAAACAGAGTAGTATGATAGCAGGGGATTTGGTCCCACTGAACCCTTGTAGGCACTGACAGACGTCTCTGGCATCTGTCCCCCTATGACTGGATCACTCACGTCACGTTGTTGGGGATGCCGGCACTCCCGCGTACGAAACTAACGTCCGATCGTCACGTAGAGACTAAATATAGAATGGGGGTAGAGTCGAGGTTGGTGAAATGGTCCCAAAGGGGACAAAATGTCAAAACCGCCCATTGACACACTACTGCTATCAAAGAAAACGATTTAAAAGGATAGAAATTAAGTAAATCACCTACTCTACTGAGTTAAATAGTGATGTTTAATTGGTTGAATGCCAGGGATGATGTGTCGAAATTATGAATGGCCAAATTAACGAATTGCATAATTGTAAGTATTTTTCTAGACGCCTGACGTGGAAATTCAGTGAAAAACAGATGCGGATATCATTCGCGATGCTGTACGGAACGAACCATACTGACAAAACCATTCAAATGTGACGTTTAATGATGAAATGTTTTGTACACGAGAATACATACTGTAGAAACATAATTTAAGTTTAGGGATGGAAGACAAATGAAATGCTTAGTAACAGTAAAATGCTGAACGAGCATATGGAGACATATGCTACCCAGTAATGTGTATAATGTACATGGAAGTTAACGAATGTACAGAATACTAAACACTGAAGCAAAACTATTAAAGTGTGAAGTGTGTGATAAAAGGTGGGGAATTCCGGGTTGTTTCGGACTACAGGTAAATTCGGACAGTCCGTTACAGCTGTATAACCAATTGTCATTTGTCACTTTTAGGTATTATCTAGCGCCAAATCCGGTCTTTGCTCTTCTGTCATTTTTGGCGATAACACAAAAGAAGGAAAATGGTGGAAGTCATCCGAAATTTGTGGACAAGTGCAACATGCGGGGATTACATTCCTGGTCCAAGGAGTATATGAGCCGGAAAAAAAATTTGAATTTTGTCGCAGTAAAATACTTGTTGGGTTAGAATGTTGCAAGTGAGTAAATGCATATTTTCTCTGTACATATGTATCCTTTAAGCTTTTAACTATCTTTACTTAATAAAAAACTGTATATAAATTTTAAAGAAATATAAATATGTTGATAATTTTATTAAAAAAATATAGATCGTCCGAAATTCCCTTAGCCACTTTCTTAGTGTTGATTAACTTCGGACATGCTATTTTCCTTACGTTAATTTATAGAGTTTTGTGCCTTTCTTCACCTCTCATTTCGAAAGTAAGTGCCTGTTTATCTTACCGCCTAAAATGTACGAAGAATGGTCTACATAGAAAATAACGTTATAGTACAGAATTGAATGGTGAGTTTACCAAAGCAGTTAGTAAAGAGAGAACTTGGAGTAAAGAATAAATTTATGAATCTATCGGTGTGTCGGAGCTTCCTAGTTTATATGAAGCAGAAATGTTCTTCGTAGATGACGACAAAATGCATAAACTTTAAATTATGATGCAAAAGGCTGCGATCATTACCTCGATTGCATACAGAATGATGGAGACTATTGAAAAGAATAGAAAAAGTGAAATATTAAGCATTGTCTATTTTGCAAGCAGATTGATCAAGTGATAAAAATGCCATAAGAATCAATGAAATTATCGAGGATTTGATAAAAGATGCTTTCTATACATATTGTTTGTTTTTTTTTTTCTCTCCTGGTACTTTGTTCTTTCTTTCATTTTTAGAATTAACTTGGAGAAGTATGTTCTGCGTCCATGATATTCTAAAGGAAACAATTAAATCAAAAATACAATCTGAGATAAATTTAAATAGATTTCTAAGAAATTCATATTGCCACTGTCAATAATTAACAAAATGAAATGTTAATTATATTTAAAAAAGCGTGTGCATTTTATCTTGACTTTTGTAAAGAACGGTTTCTTTTTCAGAAATGCCAAGTAAATAACTTAACAAATCAAGAGAGAAAGAGGTTGATGTAAGAAAAAGAGTCATTACTACAAGCTACCTAATCAGTCCTTAGTGGGTCACTATCCATTAGAAAAGCTGCAGAAACCTTTAAAGTTCCAAAGTCTGCTTTGGCAAATTATGTGTCAGGCAGGTCCGGACACAAATCTAAGCCTGGCTGCAACAAGTATGCTATACCTCTAGATATCTAAAACCGGGCAGAGTAGAGAGTGTCAAACGCGCTTCGAAGCTAGGCATGGGATTAACACGGAAGCATCCACTTATAAGAACTGGAATCCTATGCCAACACTTCAACAGGAAAACACCATACATAAATGGTGTACCTGGTCAAGACTAGTATTAGGGTTTTAAGAAGAGACATCCAGAACTATCCATCCAGATGCCGGAAAAGCTGGGCACTCAGCGGGTTTCTATGATGAATCGTCATAAGGGGTCCCAATATTTCGAAGACATGGGAGACATTCTTGATTGAATATGACTGAAAGATCGCCCAGAGTGCATCTGGAACTGCGACGAAGTGGGCAAGCATTATGAGCACAACCCGGTCAAAGTGGTCGCAAAGAAAGGCGCAAAGAATGTGATAAGTCAAACTAAGAAAGGTAGAACTCGTGTCACAATTATTGCATGTTGTAATGCATCAGGAAACAAGATGCCGCCACATTTTTGCGAAAGGAAAAACAAGCGCGTTTCTTTATGGTTCCAATACGTGTTGAGCACCTGAATGATCACAATGGGAATTTCAGTCTAACCGAAGGATGGCATATGCCATTTGGAGAGAAGTGGCTTGAAGAAGTCTTTCTTAAGTACTGTGGCGAGAAGCCACCCCAGCTATTGATATTGGATGGCCATTAACCCCATTAGTTAATGGCAATCATGGAGAGATCGCTTGAGAAAAATATCGATATACTGTCCTTGCCACCCCATCCCATCATTATCTGCAGACCTTGGACCGAACGGTATTTGGTCCCTCTAACCACTACTACAATGAAGCTTGTTTCTCTTACCTGGCAGAAAATCCAATGACCTGATCACAGAGTGGTCCTTTTCGGGGCTTATAAGGCAAGCATGGTACAAGGGAGTCATATAGGAAAATATTAGGAATGGTTTTAAAGCTTGCGGGATTTTTTTCTTTGAATCTTATGCCATCGCCGAGGAACTATTTATGCCAAGTGAAACCACCGCTAATGTTTCCTTTAATAACGCTGTAGTTCCTTGTGAAATTCCGGCACACTATTCACGATCAACATTACAAACAACTGTTGGAATTAATGACTTGGATCTTGCGTTTCCTCCCACTGGCCAAGCGATAGAAACTCTACCATCGACCTTAGAGGACGAAACGAACATAAATTCCTCGCCATCCTATGATGATTCCGACTTCATTTTAGAATTAGAAAGTGTTACTGTTAAGGATCCGCATGTACTACTTCAGCAGATCCTAGATGGTTTTATCCAGATAGTGGATACGGCTGACAGCAACGGCAATGCAAAGCTATCTGATGATCTCCTGTCCGACTATGTAACAACTATCACGGTGCCAGAAATGCCATATATCACGCCTAATCCAGCAAATCCAGCAAACAGCGTTAACGAGACGGTAGACCATGGTGGCTTAGAAAAGGCCACCGATTATTGACAAGTGAAGATGTGATAGCAGAGAAAATGAGCTTTACTTGAGAAAAGGAAGAAAAAGAACAAGACAAAAAATGCAGAAGAAACTGAAGAAAAAAAAAAATGACTTAAACTTGGCCCGAAATATGACTTCTTTATAAAGAAAATATGTTCAAAGAGTTTCAGATTGTTGCATTTTGTTCTTTGCGAGAATCTATACAAGGGTCAAATCAGTCATAAGTATTTTCATAGCTTGAGCTACCTTTTGATTCTTTAATCCATAATTTCATTTGCATAATGGATTTTTTAAAATAAACTTTTGATTTTGGTTCATGATATGTGACTTTTTTAATATTCCAGTTACAAGAGGACATTCACACAAATTTTCAGACTTTTGCTTGCATTTCACTCCAGTGAAAAATATTCAATCAATTCACACACACACACACACACACACACACGCGCGCGCGCGCGCGCGCGCGCGCGGAAACAGCAAGATATGAAATGTTAGGGTAAGATAATGGTAAACGCCTTTCTTTCTCTTTCTAGGTTGGAAGAGTGCCAGACTCTCCATCCAAGGGTTGTATGTTCGATACCCACCCAGGTTAGCTATCTTGCTGCTTTATTCTCATTGCCTTGCCACGATTTGACCTTCATATTCTGATATGACATAACCTCCAAAGGAACAAATTTCTCTCTCTCTCTCTCTCTCTCTCTCTCTCTCTCTCTCTCTCTCTCTCTCTCTCTCTCTTGCGCGCGCATTAAGCATTATTTAAATGATAGATTTTAGACCGGATTAATATATCCTGTAATTGTTCCTCTGCTTCTTCACAGTGAGCCGCTATCATCATCCTTCTTGTCACCACTGCCACAATCATTATCCTTACTATAATTGTTGTTGATATAATCAGTAACAGTAATGATATGATTCTTGTTGCGCATCTTTTAAATTGCCCCTCACTTGTCCGACGTTACCCTGTATCAGTCTTAAGTTGTCCTACTGCTGTCCGAATTTACCCGTGATTTATATAGTATTTAAAAATACTCTTAATCCATCATTAGAATGACGGAAACCCAATTGAATATAGTAGGTGTCACAGTTGCCTAGACGCTTATACTAACAGCACTTCAAGATTAAACGTCTGTAATTATACTAACGAGCGTTTGTTTTGAGCGTATGAAAGAGTGTCCGAAATAAGCAGGATTTCCCAGTCAGAGTGGAAATTTAAAATCGCACATGAGAATGCATACTTGAGAAATATGTTTAAATGTGAAGTATGTGATAAAATGTTTACTGAGAGTTGATGTCTAAAAGAACACATGATGATGCATACTGGAGAGAAACCATTCAAGTTTGAAGTCTGCGATACAATGTTTACTGATGATGGAACTAAACACAAGCATAGGATGCATACTGGAGAAAAGCAGTTTAAGTGTGAAGTATGTGATACAATGTTTAGTCAGAGTGGAAATTTAAAACGGCATATAAGGATGCATACTGGAGAAAAACCATTTAAGTGTGAAGTATGTGATAAAATGTTTAGACAAAGTGGAACCTTAAAACGGCACATGATGGTACATACTGGAGAGAAACCATTCAATTGTGAAGTATGTGATAAAATGTTTACTCAGAGTGGACATCTAAAACAACACATGATGATACATGTTGGAGAGAAACCATTCAAATCTGAAACATGTGATAACATGTTTACTGACGATGGAACTGAAAAAAAGCAAACAAGGATGCTTGCTGGTGAGAAACTATTTAAGTGTGAAGTATGTTATAAAATGTTTAGTCAGAATGGAAATTTAAAACGACACATGATGATGCATACTGGACAAAAACCATTTACATGTGAAGTATGTGATAAAATGTTTAGACAAAGTGAATCTTTAAAGAAACACATGATGATGCATACTGGAGAGAAACCATTCAATTGTGAAGTATGCGATAAAATGTTTAGACAAAGTGGAACTTTAAAACGGCACATGAGGATGCATACTGGAGAGAAACCATTCCAGTGTGAAGTATGTGATAATATGTTTAGTGACAGTGGAGCTAAAAAAAAGCATATGAGAATTCATACTGGAGAGAAACCATTTAAGTGTGAGGTGTGTGATAAAATGTTTCGCCAGAATGGAGATTTAAAATTGCACATGATGATGCATACTGGAACAAAAACATTTAAATGTGAAGTATGTTATAAATTATTTACTCACAATAAATATTTGAAACGGCACATGAAGATGCATACTGGAGAAAAAACACTGAAGTGTGAAGTATGTGATAAAATGTTTACTGACAGTGGAACTAAAAAAAGGCACATGATGATACATACTGGAGAAACACCATTTCAGTGTGAAGTGTGTGATAAAGTATTTAGTCATTGTAGCAATTTAAAACAGCACATGAAGATTCATACAGGTGAGAAACCGTTCAAGTGTGAAGTATGTGATGAAACGTTTAGTCAGAGTGGAACTTTAAAACAGCACATGAGGATTCATACTGGAGAGAAACCATTCAAGTGTGAAGTATGTGATAAAATATTTAGTCAGAGTGGAACCTTAAAACAGCACAGAAGGATTCATGCTGGAGAGAAACCATTCAAGTGTGAAGTATGTGCTGAAATGTTTAATCAGAGTGAAAATCTAAAACAACACATGATAATACATACTGGAGAGAAATTATTAAGTGTGAAGTATGTGATAAAATGTTTAATGACAGTGGAACTGGGAAAAGGCAACTGATAATACATTCGGGGAAAAAAACATTTAAGTGTGAAGTGTTTTTTAAAATGTTTACTCAAAGTGGAACTTTAAAATGGCACATTTGGGTGCATTCTGGAGAGAAACCATTCAAGTGTGGAGAATGTGATAACATATTTAATGACAGTGAAGCTGAAAAACGATGAGGATTCATACTGGAGAAACCATTTAAGTGTGAAGTACTTGATAAAATGTTTTGTCAGAATGGCGATTTAAAACTGCACATGATGATGCATACTGGAAAAAAAAGCATTTTATGTTTTAAATTATTTACTCACAATAGAAATTTAAAGTGACACATGAAGATGCATACTGGAGAAAAAATACTAAGGTGTGAAGTATGTGATAAAATGTTTACTGACATTGGAATTAAATAAAGGCATGTGATGACACATGTACATACTGGAGAAACACCATTAAATGTGAAATGTGTGATAAAATATTTAGTCATTGTAGCAGTTTAAAACAGAATATGAGGATTCATACTGCTGAGAAACCTTTCAAGTGTAAAGTCCCAAACCAAAATTGCAAGCTTATTTTTAAGATTGCAGCAAGCTTGCAATATATCCTTGCACAAGCTCAGATTTGAAACTGCACAAGCTTGTCAATTACCTCCATTTTTTGACTCTTGATGTGCAAAAAGTATGAGTAATATCAAATATTAAAATGCAAATGTTAATATATGGTGAACATTAATTAGCATGAGACCTTACTGTCACAATGAAAGAAAAGAAAAGAATATAGTCACGAAATCATTTAATAATATTTAATCAGATAAAAACAAGAGCATATGAATGGAATCTGTATGAGGATACTCTTTATTCTTTCGTTCTGTATGGCTTTGGAAATGTTTTACTAATTTACTTCCATATAGAAATCCATTTGGGGGAGGATGGTGTCAAATGGTTAGATTCCCTCTCTCATCTGCCAAATTTATAAACTATTAGGTGAAAAACAAGAATATTTGCCATTTGAATTACTCAGAACCACCTCTTATAAACAAAATCCTCAGAATAAAATTCTGCATCCTCCTCTGCTTCAGGTGTGATTCATTTATCAGCCACTGATATGGATTTCAGCAACATGTACTATGTAATCAGGAAAAAAACGGAATATTTACCTCTTTGGCAAAAGCATTTCAGTTTTAGTTAAACGTTCCAAAATCACTTATCAAGTGTAAGAAATATCTGTAAGTCTTATTCAAGATCATCCTTTAATGAGCTCCTAAATTTAGTTTTACCAACCATTTTGAAAGTGCTAGGACACATTTCAGATGAATGGTACTTCAGAGCTTTAAACACAAAAAGTCAGATGAAACTGATTAGGTACCTTAAGACATTTTGAAATAAAATAACTGCCATATTCCTTGAGAATGAAAAAAATTAAATGTAGCAACCTGAGAACAATTGTTGAATTTGATATGTGAGAGGAAAGAAAGACCCTAAGAATAACGGAAATGAGATTAACAAGCGTGCGTCTAATTTTATAATCTCATGACCCAATTGTTGATAACTAACAGCATTGCATGGATTACTGCAGTTTGGCAAGTGCAGCAATAAATAATAATGATTTACAGAGTTGTCATCTCAATCATTAGGTGAAGCAATATTACAAAGTCATTTTTTGACATATTTAAATTGTAAAAGTGAAACAGTACACTACTGCCAATCTTCAGTCCCAAAAGCTGACAAAATACAACACACTCTTGAGTTTACTGAACAACATGATAACTCCATGATTTCAGATTATATCTTGGGTTATAGGATCGGTTACTGCACAGATATTGCTTCAGCTGACAATGAAAGTTCCCTAAGTAACGAGCTAAATTGTGACGGTTCCACCTTGAAAATTGCACCTAATTTTGAACATGAGGCCACAATGGTTGTTTGTGTTCTTGTGACTCAAATATGTTGTATATATATTTTGAGTGCCTAAACAAGTCTCTTCACTATAACAAAGGGGGAAGTGACCGTCTTTAATGCCTTGATACCAAATTAAGTCTCTGTCATGGAAAACCACATTTCATCTTGCATGCTTTTATTTGATTTCATTTTAAACAAGCAAAATTCACAAAGATCGATTCTCTATGGGGATGGATCAATCTCTCTCAAAGAAAATGAAAATTGTATATATTTTAGAATTTTTATTTAGTATGTAAATAACTGACAATTATATTTTGTTTCTCCTGGCAGCAGATTGTCATTGAAACAAATATACAACAATTCTTTCAAAAACTTTAATGCCAGAAATTAATATTGCAGGATTTACAGAGACTATATTTGATGGTGCATACACTATCGGTAAATAGCATTTACAAGTACCTGACATCAGATATCTTGCTGTATTAAGTTAGTCTGTAAATAACTTTGCAATCAGCAGTTAATATCTATTTTACAGGATTGACAAAATGGAATTCTTTATCCAGTCTTCCATTCACTGACAAAATGACTGCATAGCTAATTCAGTGTACAATCACTTAAAGAATTTCCTTTATGCAAAAGAAATTAATTGTTTCTCTAACATGTATAATATTTTTAAACATTGCAAAATTAGAAAAAAGACATTTATAGAAAAAGTAACATTTTATATTTTGCCCAGGTCAAGAAATAATTCAGTTTATTTTGAATATATTAATAATGTTCATAGTTAATTTAAACATAGAGAAATGTTGGAATGATATATTTATGTAGCAGCTAAGTAAAATAATTCAAGTTCTTAGCATTTTTGTAACACTGAAAATGTATATTATTTAACTCAAGTGCATTTACAGAGGCATTAACATCTTTTAATTTGACAGTCTAGTTTCTTAAATTGAGCATGATCTAGTCACAACATATATTCTTCAGCATTTCAGGAAGTACTGATCTCATGCAGAACTGCCAACTTTCAACTTGCACAAGCTTACATCAAGTATTTTAGATTTTGCAAGCCAGCAGACTTGGAAAAATTCCTTTTGCAAGCTTGCACAAGTTTGAACTTTAGATTTTGCAAGCTTGTGAGTTTGCAGACATGGAAAAATTCCTTTTACAAGCTTGTGCAAGCTCAAACTTTAGATTTTGCTAGCTTGCAGACTTGGTAAAATTCCTTTTGCAAGCTTGTGCAAGCACCCTTACTAGCTTGTGCAACCTCAGCTAGCTGTTCATTTGTAAGCTTGTTGCAAGCTTGTGGTAAGCATGCATTTTGGTTTGGGGTATGTGTTGAAATATTTATTCAGAGTGGAACTTTAAAACAGCACATAAGGATTCATGCTGTAGAGAAACCATTCAAGTGTGAAAAGTATGTGGTGAAATGTTTAATCAGAGTGGAAATCTAAAACAACAGATAATAATACTTACTGGACAGAAACTATTAAGTGTGAAGAGCATTTAAGTGTGATTTGTGATCAAATTGTATCACCCTGAAATCTCACCAGGGTATGTATATCATTATCTTTTATTTAGTAGACTTCAGGGGTCAAGCTAGACTTGAATTTTAGGGAGAAGTGACTTCTCCTTTTGGACAAAACAGGGAGAAGTGAGAGCACAACAGGGAGAAGTGGATGCGAAGCAAGAAATGCAATATATATATATATATATATATATATATATATATATATATATATGCGTGTGTGTGTGTGTGTGTGTGTGTGTGTGTGTGTGTTCTTTTATTTTAATTATGCCCTCTATTTCCCAGTATTCATATTTGCATTTAGCATTGGATTAAAGCAATACTATATTTTCAAGTAGAAAATTTAATGAGTTAGTTTGGCAATATGACTTGAAAAGAGAATAATAGAAACAACATTGTAACAAATTGTAACTGAGTAACCAGATTACATTATTATAAATTCAAGTTAGTAAAAATGCTTAATCAACAAACCCTTAATTAGTTTTTAAAAAATACTTTAATAAAGTTCACAATAATGACACTTTGAAAGATTTCTAAATTAGTTTTGAAACAACCCCTGTACCATGTACATGAGGGCAAATGCACACGTGTGTTCAGATCATACTGTTCGACCTAATTTCTTTGATGCGAATAAAACATTACCGTAACTATTCATACATTACACTAAAATGAATAAAATTACAGACATTGCTCCTTTATAGTCGGTATATGAACTACACCCTTGTTTCCAACCGAATCAACACAGATATGCGAGTGCATCTATTTTTAGAAGGAGCCATTTTCGTAATGTTACCGCTCACTTTATATAGCTTCATTTCAACAGTCCATTGATATGATTGCAAAGTTTTGGGTTTTTTATTTGTCTATATACTTGTAGTAATTTTAAGCATTGGCTTGATAGAAAAAGCTGCGCTTCTTTTTTCTGTATATTCACAAACGCAGGTCAAGTCAGAAAACAACTTTGACGCTTCTCGCAAATTCCACAACATATCATTGTCCCATACGTTTCTGACCTACATAATTTTAAAGTTAAATCTCAAATAACATAATACCTAGGCTTTGCTTTCTATGAATTGTATTTATTTATTTTTTTTATTATTTTATTTATTTATTTTTTTTTTTTCTAAATATATTTGCACGATGATTTACGAAAACAGACAATCGAATAAACTTAAACTGGTACTTCAACACACAGCGATGTGTTTCCCCGTTACTGGTTCACTTACAGTTTCAAACTAATTTTATGACAAAATAGTTTACAAGAGGCAGTTAAAATATTCAGATCACCGATTCTGTTCTTGAAACACAAAATTGTTATTTACATACTATTGTTGAAGTTTCGAAACACAAGTTTGTTTTTAACATTAAGGATAACATGCGGAAATCGGGCAGTGATAGTTACTAACCGACTCCGGAAAGGGTTGATGGTCAGTCAGCTATCAAAACACATGCCTGTGAATGTGCAAGTTTGTTTGGCAACGTAATTGACAACAAAACTAGGCCTAGCTACTGATGGCTAGATGCATACATTTGGCTACAACACAACATTGAAACTAACCCGGCTAAGGCGAGGGGGCATCTCAGAACGTTATGGTTGGTCAATGTATCTCGGAAAAAAAAGAAAAAAAAAAGTCACAGGGCGAAGTCGTTTTCGCTTTCCTAACAGAAGAAGGCGATGTTTAAATATTTTAGGCGACTTTGTCGCTCACTTCGCCTGGTAGCGTGACCCCTTGGCTCGTCCCCTAGCTCTGATTAAACAGATATGATAGCGACCCTAATACATTTTGTTGCTGTGAATCTGTCTTTTTTACTACTATGTATTACTAGCACTATGATACTACTAACTACTGCTAACACGACTATTATTTATTATTTTGTTTTTGCCAGCGACTTTGCGTCTACTAACATTTCTGTTATTACATTTTGGGTCAGAAATTATTTTCTTTGTTACATAAAATGTATCATTGCAGTATCATGCGACATACCAATATCTTGTATCATCGAAATTAAACAAACCCTCTCTTATTACAACATTAATCAAGATCTTATGGCAATTCGATCTTATCATTATTTCAACATGCCTTTGTTCACCTGCTAATGCAAGTTTATATCCTCAAACCCAATTACCTTGTTCAAAACATTTTTTTTTATACCCGTTTTGCTCGTTTCTTAACCTTATTATCATTGCGTCTGACAGTAGATTTTACTCCTTAATCTGTAAATTCTTCTACGGGGAAAAAGTTCGTCTCATCTTTATATTTACCAATGGCCTTTTTATTATCATCACAGTGATAACCGCTATTTCTTGGATAATCCAATTTGTCAAATTAAATGTTATTAGCGAACTTATCAGGATAATCATCGTCATTGTAAATGTTATAACACATATCAGTCAGTAAACTAAAGCTCAGCAATGAAAACTGTACAATAGTAAATCTATGATAGTAGCACTAATGTAGATAGACTTATTTAATTTTAAATTTGTTTTTCTTTTGTGAACAGCAACCAAGTTTTTGTTGCAAATCTTCATTCTAACAACACTGTCTTTTGTTAGAACCTTATTTCTTTTGTCAACATTGTTAATTATCCTTATGTTGACTCTTTTTCTGATGTTTTGAATTGTCTTACCGAATATACTTTGTTCATCAGCTTAAAGAATTTTTTCTCAAACTCTGTTGTTGTCACTGCTTGTTCATTTGTGTTGAAATCAATTTAACGTTGTAACCAGTAACTTTGTTTCAACGTTAATACGTGTTGCTTGTTTATTATTAGCCTGTGATCAAGCGTTTGCTTTAAACTTTTCATGTGCAGAACATAGCGTTTCTTATCGAATGCATTTGGCACTTTTTTGTGTTTGCTTTATTCTTCCTGATACTGTGTTTTTATTGCTCATTGCGTAACATGTTATCAATAATAAGAGTTTGTTCTGGACAAAAAGGATAATCATTATGCTGCTCGTGTAGTTTAGCAGGATAATCAACGTCAACATAGTACCCTGTATCATCTGGCACTTCTTTTTCAGTTTCATCTAAACAATTGCCTTTGCAAATTCACTTTAAACCACCATAAGGCAGAGGTTGAAACATTGCCCAACTATAAAAGATTATAGAATCAAGGTAAATGATATAATTTGATTGTATTTTGGGGTCATAATTTGAAAGGTATTTGTATATGCAACTACATGTTTCTTTGTTATCACACTGATGCCGCCTCTTATTCTTTTTGGACGAACTGAAATCGATAGGGATCAGTCAACTGCTCAAGTTTTATTTTGCAGCGGCCAAGGACCATTTGCATGCAAAACAATCAGTGACCGATTTTACTGTGCCATACGCTCGGGTAATTTCATGGTTTGCGGTACCAGTCCCTTTCCCACCGAAAATGTCAGTGCTTGCTGAGAATTAAATTGTGGGTAATCGCTAATGTATTATAAACCAGTACACATGCAGTCACGAAACACTGCCAAAGCAAAATCGATCAAGCTCTTAAGTCAGTTGATCAAGCTCGTGCTGAAGTTAAAGATGTTGTAAATATCGTTAGGGAATTGTTCAAACCAGAGTCAGAAACGTGAAAATTTACCCCAGAAGGTTATGTACAAGTTACGAAAGATGCAGATGGAGTTGCAGCGGCAGGATAACCTACTACTAGAATATCATGATAAAATAGTCGAAATGCACGTTCCTGTACACAAAATCTCGTTATACCTATGATTTAAACACGATCTAAAATAAAATTGTTCTAGCTACTTCAAAGAAGTTATTTTGTCATCCGTGGAAGTTGTGTTAAGACCGGCTTCTTGCAAATTGTCAAATTGTAACGATGATTGTCGTTCTGCCTAGGATTTTCTTTTCTTTTTGTGATAGAAAATTTCTGATCCCTTTTATGAGACAGAAAAAACAAACAAAACAGTTCGTCAAATAAAACATCGTCAATCAAAATGCATAGGCAAAGTAAAAAATATGTAGATCTGGTTCAAGCTGTTCCAGGAAAGGAAGATCACCGTCATTATTGTTAGTTGAAAAGAACTGATATGTTTGGATAAAAATTTATTTTCAGTAAAGTAAAATAACCATCCTTGTGAAAAGTACTCCATGCAATATTTTAGAAACCAGCACAGATAACGTTACTTGTACTTGAAACTCGATTAGTGTTGTTCGTTCTCAAACTGGGTAAAACGGGAACTTTTGTGATTAAATTGCAATGAAGTATGGAAAATATGTTTCTTTTATCAATCGTGCTTCGACCGGAGTGCTTGAAAAAGAAGATATTATTTACAAAGAACTTGTTTTAGCCTAACTGAATTTGTATACATCTGTATGCGCTGTCTTTTGTTGTATTGGCTTGGCTGTTGCCAGATTGAGCTTAGTTTGTCACTACCTGGTCCAGTTGAAGCCCTTTCTGTATGCAGTGCTCGGACGATCGTATTGTTTGTTTGTTTCAAGTTATTAGTCATAGACTAGGCCTGGAGTAAAAGTTAGGAAGCAATTATCCCGTACAGCATATATTTTTTTGTTCACTAACTTCTGTATTGTCTCTTACAGCGCAATACTTTATTTTTGTTTGAGCATGGGTTAATCTTTGTCTGCTATCAGTCACCAGTTATTATGTACTTTTGAGAGAGTGACGTATGTAAGGTGAAGTTGTTTGCATTTAAAACATGCACAGAGGAGAGAATGTTGGCATACCTCTATGCTTCTTTGATGTAATGTGGCTGACATTTCTTTGGATATCGTACTTATGGAAATTGTAAATGATCTTAGCACACTGCAAACTAAAATGACTGCTCCCTTGTGTTCCAAAAATCAGCCTGAATTTGTGTAAAGTACACTATACGTAGCAGCTATTAAAATAGAGAAAATGAAGTTTGCCAGAATAGTCAATACCAGCTTCTGAAAGTGCACTGAATGAATTACCATATATAAAAAAAATGTTAAAAAAAAAGTTATCGGCTCCTTTTTATACAATTTACCTCTGAAGTTCAGGAAGTGACAATGACCAAGTGGAGTTAGCACATTTTTGAAAGGTGCACATCTGGAGTAAGGCCAAGCTGTATACTCTATAACCCATATTACACCCATCAATCATACACCAAAATAAAGGGAATTAAAGGTTCTTTGAATAATACCTAAGATATACAAGGTCTTTTTTAAATAGCCAGTATAACTAGTGAGGAAACCCGGGGAAATTCTTTTTCTTTAAAATTCTAACCCTATGCAAAATACGAAACTGTAGAGCGCCACCTTAAAACAAATATAAAATTTTATGCAATTATTTTTCTTATTTTCATATTATTATGTATGATGTTCTGAATAAAATGGTACCTTAACATTGATTTTATGCATGAAAATAAGCTAATTATGCTTATTTTGCTCTTGCTTACATAATTTGCCATGAGGCATATTTGTGTGAGTAGTGACCTTAATTATGGGGAAATTAGAAGTCTTAGAATATAGGAATAAAGTCAACTTGAATTTAAAACTGTTGCATTAAGTAAAAGAAATATATAGTGAAAATGTTTCTTTTCATTTATTTGCAATGAAATTAAAAAATAAATGATGACAAAGCATATTTGCTTTCTTCCATATTAAACAATAAGCAAATATTTTACCCCCTTTGACCTTTATGAACCTCATCTGTTCCATCCCTTTTCAAACTGTAAAATTTATTGTTGACATCTCAGGAATAATTATGGCTAGTTTCATGTTCCTGTCTATCAGAATAACACTGGTTGCTATGTTGACAAAATGCAATGCGCATTTTTAAAATAGCTCACTTTTTATCATGGGGGGTGGGGGGCTGTACCTGTTTGAGACTCTGACACTAATAAATACTGTTCTGAGAGGGGAAATACAGGAGAATTATTCAAAAGGACTGTTTTGATGCTTGTGACTTAAATATTTCAGCCATACAATCAAAATTAAATCATACAATAATAATACCTATGTGTGCTCACCAGTTATTATGTACTTTTGAGAGAGTGACGTATGTAAGGTGAAGTTGTTTGCATTTAAAACATGCACAGTGGAGAGAATGTTGGCATACCTTTATGCTACTTTGATGTAATGTGACTGACATTTCTTTGGATATTGTACTTTTGGAAATTGTAAATGATCATAGCACACTGCTAACTAAAATGACTGCTCCCTTGTGCTCCAAAAATCAGCCTGAATTTGTCTAAAGTACACTATCCTTAGCAGCTATTAAAATAGGGAAAACGAATTTTGCCAGAATAGACAATACCAGCTTCTGAAAGTGCAATGAATGAATTACCAAATTTATAAAATGTAAAAAAAAAGTTATCGGCTCCTTTTTGTACAATTTAACTCTGAAGTTCAGGAAGTGAAAATGACCAAGTGGAGTTAGCACATTTTTGAAAGGTGCACATCTGGAATAAGGCCAAGCTGTATACACTATAATCCATATTACACCCATCAATCATACACCAAAATAAAGGGAATTAAAGGTTCGTTGAACAATACCTAAGATATACAAGGTCTTTCTTAAATAGCTAGTATAACCAGTGAGGAAACCCGGGGAAATTCTTTTTCTTTAACATTCTAACCCTATGCAAAATACGAAACTGTAGAGCGCCACCTTAATTGTTTTCAGTACGAACGAAACAAAATTATACACTTTTGTCACTCCTGGATAAAGATCTTGAGAAGCAAATTTATTTGTTAGTGTAAGAGGTTGTCAGCATCTCAAGAATATACTGGAACGTGCAAACAATTGCACTGTAGTAAAAGGATCCCAAATAATAATTTCAGCAACCTTTGCCCGATACCCAGTCTGATACAAATATATCATTGAAATTACTCCTCATGGACTAAATTCGATTGTTGAAAGGAGGTGTAGTTTGAATAATTCATGTTCGAAGTTTATAACTTTTATCTAACTTTATTGTACATAAACTTGCTTCCTCGTAGTCTTCACATTATTGCCAATTTTTTGTAAATGTTTAAAATGCACGTTGTTTCGATTGCCAACATTCGTGATATTCACTTACACATAACCTGGAATCATGAGCTGACCTGTGCCCCAAGTTTCCTGAGGTATGTATGTACAATTTTTAGATGTAACATAATACAGCTGGATTTTTGTCATAAAATAAAAACTAATTCTGTTATAGTCTGTTACTTCGCGTTTTGGAAAATCTCCGTGTGAGCAAGCAGCGTTGATGGGTACAGATGTTTGTTCGTTTTATTTTATTGAAATAAATATAATCCTTTCCTACTAGTACTTTGACAATATCTCAGTCTTCTGTAATATATATTTATGTTTCGTTTGTAATTAAGATGCACATCCTTACGAATCAATGAATAAATCGGTAACATTTTCAAATATGCAATATGCTTCAAACCCAAATGCCGCCTTAATAAACATTACATTAGTAGTAGAAGGAAAGGCCGATTCTATCTCAAAGACCTTTTAACCCCCCTCCCAACCCTCCAAACAAATACAAATTACCCCTCTCGAGATCTTAAAACACCCACCCCAACGATTTTACACAAAACTAAACCCAGAGTTCTAGCCAAAATATAATTCTATAACTTTTACATAACCAAGACTTGTAATTAATACTCTACGAGCCAGCCGTATCTAACAGATGTTGCCTAGCCTTGTGTAAGGTAATGTGAAAATCAATACTGCGTCATCCAGGTAAAATGTATTAGTCATTATGCAACGTCAGCCTCAATCACGTGATTTTCTAGAATCAGGTAGAAGATTGGGGATTCTATAATACTCAATCACGTGATTTTCTAGAATCAGGTAGAAGATAGGTAATTTTCCAGAATCTCAATCACGTGATTTTCCTGAACAGCATTATATAAGGCAGGTAAAATTTCCTTCTGAGGCACTTTCAAGAGGACGTCTTCACCGAGCGGAATCAAGTAAGTGGCATTTTTCATATATTATTTTATTGTTTAGATAATATTTCATACCCTATCATTATCATACTTTTTTTGATAATCTTTTTCATACCTACTAACTCTCATTGGTAGAATATCTGTTAACATACTATCAATAGTACGAAACTCGCGTATTAAATCGTCCATATCATATTTTATACCCCGCAAGTAAGATCGTATCTGATCAAGTAATTTTTTATAGGTGATACTAGCCGTTTGGCAACTATTTTTTTCAGTCGCGAGTCAAGGTTCTATCTTTTTACACGCTGTTTCAAGAGAAACACCAATGCCCGATATTATTAACAAAAATGGGTTTAATGATGCACCACTTGAAATTATACCAGATCCGGTCAATAACAGCGGTAAATATGATATTACTCGAAGTATTTTGGTATAGTATTTATAACATTTTTTCACGCACCAAAGTTTTTTATGATAAAATTTGTAATATTGCATTAGAGCGTCCACATCATGTTTTGGAATTTCTTTTGAAATGTGATTGAAATCAAATATATATTTTTTCATTATATAATATTAATTTACAACAATGCTGGTTCTTGGTTTGATTAAGTAATTAATTGTGGTGTTTCAGCTACAAATTCCAAACACCACCAGTAAGACGTTGCGGTTATTGTTTGATCATCTGCTTCCAGTAAAAATATTTCTTCAGCATCTTTATTTAACACTATAGATACAACTCCAGAGAAAGCATCGGTTGAATGACGCCATGGAAATGTTGTAGTATAAATTTTAAACTTTGCAGTGCTAAAGATAGACAGTCTATACACACCAGTAACTTCTGCGGTATGTTTGATAGTGTTATTTTGCTGTGACCATGTTGTTAATCCTGATGCTACTGTGTACACGATATTTTTAATTTGTCTGTGTGGAATTTTAATCAGATTAGTTTTTTGAACAATATTAGGTATTCCACTGACAATGTCGTTGAGTTTCGTGTTAACGTCGGAGAGTTTTATGTCAACGGTTGGTTGTTCTCCAAAAAATTCTTTAAAGGGTTTGTTTATGTTTCTACGAAAATTTAAGAACGTTTCTACATGTCTAGAAAAAGTAGCACTAAGTGTAATCATTTCATCACCGATTGTTTTTAACGAAGTTGAAATAGGAATTTCCTTATCATCAACATACTTTTTTGTTGCAGCATCAAAATCATATTCCGGTGTTCTAAGATTATTAATACCGTTATTGTTCATGTTGAGAAATGCACGCATTATTCCACCGTTGGCCAATACGTACTTAGATTCTTGATCATCGACATATTTTTTTGTTGCGGCGTCTGTATCTGAGGCTGGGTTTCCAAGGTCTATAATTTTATTTTGATTCATAATAATGCTACCTGTGAATGAATCACCAGCTTTTTTGACATAATCGCTGACTGACGTACCGGAATCTTGTATCTTACCTTGATTAGTAAAAGTCACAATATTATTAACAACCGCAGTGGGAATTCGTACAAGTACATTTGACAGTTGTACATTACTCGTCTTTAATCGTCCTTGTTTATCCTGGAAAATAACAACTTCATTTTGATCCACACTTGTGAGATTTAATAAATTATCAATTTCATTTCTTAGCTGATCAAGAGTTGCGTATTTAGATAAGTCACCTTGATAACCTTCAGTCAATAAATCTCCTGTTAATGTTCCAAATTTTGTATAGTAGCTCATTATTTATTGTCTTACATAAAATTATATAACAACGATGGCGTCGATATTAAACTTTGATACCGAGCGGCTGGTGAAACATAAACATAACAATGAACTTCCAGATTGTCATTATCTTATTGTTGGGCGAACTGGATCGGGAAAAACAAATTTACTTATGAACTTACTTCTCGGCGATAATTTTAACTACGATCGAGTTTATATTTATACGATTAATCCACAGCAAGATAAGTACGAGCTACTAAGCGAATATAATAACAAACTTCGTCATGATCTTGAGGCTGGTGAAGATTTTTTTATAATCAGACAGCCAGAAGATCTTATTCCAGTTAATCAACTTGATGCATCTGAACATAAGATAGTAGTTTTTGACGATATTCCGCTAAATAATACGGAGATGAATAAAATAAGATCGTATTTTTCACTATCGCGAAATAAAAAGTGTAATTCTATTTATTTAGCTCAAGGTTTTTATAATGTTGACAGATTTATTCGGAGAAATACCGGTTGTTTTATATTATTTCCGGGATTGGACAATGTTGACGTCAGAAATATTGCGAACGAACAATGCGGTGACGTAACAAAAGATAAATTTATCGAATTTTATCATAAAGCTACAAAAGATAAATATAACTTCTTATTTGATAAACTTACACATGATCCAACTAAAATGTTTCGCTGTTGTATTAACATTTACTTACAGTAAGGCGTTTCAATTTTATAAAATTTATATATAATAATTATGGACAAACGAGCAAAATATAGAAAACATATAGAAGATTTAAAAAAACTTGCTCAATCTCAAGCAGCATTTAAGCAAAGGGTACAACAGGCACGACGTGGTCAAAAGGTTGCAGCAGAAACAGCAGCCACCGCTCTCAAACCAGTTACTGAAGCACTTCTTGGGAAACAACCTGAAACTAAACCACTATCAGAAGAAGAACTTAAGCAACTACAAGAAAAAGGCTTGGTTGGATTAGTTAAAGAACAACAAGAAGCAGCTGCTGAAAAAATTATTGCTAGATCTGACGAGGAAAAAAGAATGTTAGCTGAGGCACTTGTAAGGAATATTGCTGATCCCGCCGCTAGGCAAGCTGAACTAAACTGGCTGATCAGTAATCCAATTTTATTTGAGCAAAGATCAACAGAATTAACTTCACATGAGATTAGAAATATTTTAAGAAAATTATCAGAAAAATTAGAGGATATTGAAAAAGAGCAAGAAAGAGTCGGCGAGTTAACATTAAAGTTTATGGAAGTTGGAGAGCAAATACAATTTATTAGAAAACAAGCAAATGATGAAATAACAGATGAGGAATATAATAGTTTTTTAAAAGATAATAATATAAAAGATATTGATAGTATAAGAACTTGGCCAAAAGAAAAATACAACGAACTTAATGTTATATTAAATAAAATAATAACAGACAGTATTGATGCTAACAAAAAATTAGATAACACCATAAAAACAGACGATATGTTTCAGCTCTTTGTTATAATTAGGAAAGGTGTTATAGCTAATACCTTTTACATAGCAGCGGTAGATTATGGAGGAAAAGAGTATGGAAAAGGGTGGAATTTTTATAGGAAATTTAAATCAGTCGATGATAATCGCGTTAAAAAATATAGAGAATCTGTAAGAGTAAAAACTGGAACAGGTGTAAAAATATTTACATCAACCGCCGAAATGATAGGCAGATTAATGCAATTAATATCATCAAAAGAAGCTGGTAATATTAGTGTTGAAATTGACAATGAAATTATTGATATACTTGATCACCTAAGATCAGAAATTTTATTAACATCTGACGAGTATGAAACTTTACACCGCGACTTAATCTAGGCGATTTAATTTTATAAAAAATATAATAAATAACAATGCCAACAACATTATTGCTAGACTCTAGTACAACCGCGAAAGATAGCGCAAATTTTTCAGTAAATTATATTCCGCCAATACAACTTGATACTGAGAAACAGTATGAAATTGGATTAATTTCTTGTACTTGTTGGAATGCTATGGCTAACGTAAAAACTGGTGTCAATGATGAGATTGTAATTATTTCAATAAGAGACACGCAATGGAAAACATTTAAAATTCCACAAGGAGCTTATAATATTACTGATCTAAACAGAGTGATAAAAGAGCTTATGCAAAAAGAGAAGATGAAACCTGATAATTTCGAGTTAGCAGCGAATTATAACACCTTACGAGCTAGAATGACAATAAAAAATATGTCAGTTAGTTTTATATCACCGAGAAGTATCGCACCACTGATAGGATTTGAACATAGAGAGTATTATTTAGATCCTAATGAAGCTATTACATATGACGGTGAACTGCCGGTAAATATAACTGATGTAAATACAATATTAGTAAATTGCTCTATTGCTTCTGGATCTTACTCAGCCCAGGGCAGTAAAGGGCAAACGATTTACAGTTTCTCACCAGAAGTTCCGCCAGGTTCTCTCATGCAAATTACTCCGCGTCATATTATATATTATCCGTTAAACGTTGAAAATCAAATATCAAGTATAACAATGCAATTAACAGATCAATCTGGTAGGCAATTAGATCTGAACAACGAAATTGTTACATATTATTTACACTTACGCGTACAATAACAAAGTTATTGCGACTTCGTGATTGACAATAAAAATTATACAACATCAGATATAATGAAACAGAGAAAAAAAATTTATCGAAGAAAAATAGTAGGAGGATTTTTTGGAAGTATATTTACTAAAGTTATTGAAAATGTTCCGGGAATCGCGCGTAAAGTTGCACCAATTGCACTTGACGCAGGTTAAGCTTTTGCAACTGGGGCTGCATCTGCCGCTGGAACTGCGGTGGGACAAAAAATAGCTGATAAAATAAAAGACGCACCGTCCACATCTGAGATAAAACAAGCTATATCAGAAATCGCTCCAACAAAAGAAACGCAACGTGCTATGATAACAACAACGAAAAAACTTTTATCACCGAAAGGCGAGCAGATTATACAAAAATTAATATCTAAAGTAACGGCGCCGCAATAAAATTTTATATAATCCAATAAATAAAAAATGTCTGTTAAAAATTATCTCAATTTAGCAGAAACTTATGACACCGATGACACTGTAACAGAATTTGAGTATGTTGAGTATCTCGATGAAAATTCTAATGAACCAAATAAAACTGGTATTAGAACATTTAATACTCGAGACGAAGATGTATTTCTGCTGCCACATAAGGCAATGTTAGAAGTTCGCGGTCAGATTATGACAGTAGCTAATCCACCTGCTGCAATTGCAGCTGGAACAGAAGTAGCTCTTATAAATAACGGCTGGTGTTTATTCAAAAGTGCTAGATATCAACTAGCTAATCAAACTGTAGAAGATATTTCAAGTCACTTACAAGTTGCAAGTACAATCTTAAATATTATTTCGTTTTCCGATGATTACTCCAGATCAACTGCAATGAACATGATGTGGTTTAAAGATACTGGTCGTGGTATAGCTGATTCAACCGAACTTTTCTTGAAAGGTGCTTTGGTACACGGAGCTGATGCTGCTGCAGATCTTCCAATTGTGAGAAATTTTCTTATTGTTAATGCAGCCGCAATAGGTATAGTCGCACCAGCTGTAGACGCTAACGCAGACGCTGTGAGAGTCTCACTTACTGCAGCTTGTACTAATCTTGGTATAACAACACCAGCTGCAGGTGCGACCGCTGTCGCAATGTTAGATTTGATTAATAACACAATTAGCGTAAAAAATCCACGTTACAATGAAGGTTTTGCTAGGCGAAGAGAACTTGCAGCAGGATCACGTCAAATTACAATGATGCTGCCATTAAGTATGATTTTCGGCTTTTGTCGCGATTATGATAAAGTATTTCGTGGAGTTAAACATACACTTATTTTAGATCGAGCAGAACAAAACGACTGCTTGTTTAGGTCAGGCGGAGCTGATGTACAATTTATCATAAACAAACTTGCGCTGTGGATGCCGCGTATAACTCCGTCGATCACAAAAGCGGCAGAACTAAATAGTATGCTTGAGAAACATACAAACAAAATTTATTTTCTGCAGCATAAAATATATCAAACAGCAGTTCCAAATACTACCGACTACACATGGCGAGTCACAACAACATCAAGCGAACAACTGCCGAGACAATTGTTTGCCGTATTTCAACAGCAGGCGCGACGTGGTGACCAACAACAAAATAATGCAATATTTGACCACGCTGATGTTAGACGAATATATGCTAGACTAAATTCGAAGCAGTATCCAGAACGAGCGATAGAATGTAATTTTACAGATGATGCTAGCAAAAATATTACTCGACCTTACATGTATCTGCTCGACGCAATGCAAAAATATCAAGATGTTGAAGATGGATCTCAGATATCAGTAGAGGAATTTCGTACACTTTATCCAATATTTTATTTTGATGTTAGCAAACAGGGCGAGAGATTAGTTGATTCAACAGCTGATATTGAAATTACCTGGACACTAGGACCAGCTCCACCAGCTCCACCAGCGCCGTTGTACGTATACGCGTTAGTGATCAGCGACAGATTTGTTACGATAGACTCCGTTGGAGGTAAAATGACGGTACAAGTTTAATCTGCAATCGTTATATAAGATGACAAAATATATTGTGAAAGAAATATATTTGACTGATGGCCAAGTAAAAAAATTAGCAGCTGCTGTTGCAAGGCAGAGACGGGTATCATTAAAAATTAATCCTAACGCTCAAACGGGTATTTTAACAAAATTAGTGCTGACGAAGAATCAAGTAAATAAGTATGATCGTAAAAAAACTTTTCTTTTAAATTTAAGTGCTGCACAAATAACAGCGATGGCAAAACAAGGTGGTTTCCTTGGTCCGGCATTATCAGTACTAGCTAGCACTATAATACCAAAAATGTTACCGGTGTTGGGTACATTAGGATTAGCAGCAGCGTCTGGAGCAGTATCTGGCGCAACGAAAAAAGCAGTTGAGGGTAGTGGAAGAAAAAGAATAGTTTAAAGATAAATTTTATGTGATTGATAAATATAATGCCACAACGAAAAACAAAATCGTCGAAAAAAAAGAAAACAACAAAACGTCGAAAAACAACCAAAGGAGGAATCATTCCGTTCGCTCCACTTTTAGCGGGACTAGCTGGAAGTCTACTGCCAAATCTGCTAGGAATCGGACGTGGTCTAACATTACCGGGAACACGGCCACCCCGCTAAGTAACTTTGATATACTTGATAAGTTAAAAACAGTTAGCAGATTTCACGGAGTTTATTCTAAAGATGAACTCAACACCAAAGGTGTCAGCGCTGTACCGTCGCTGGGTTCATGCGTGATAAATATACAAGATTTCAGTGACGGGTCAGGAACGCATTGGGTAGCAGTTTATAATAACAATTATTTTGACTCGTTTGGACTTCCTCCGAGCGATGCAGTAAAAAAATATATAAACAAAAAATATAAAATAATATATTATTCGTCCAATCAACTTCAACCTGTTGGAACTTCTGCTTGCGGATATTATTGTATAAAGTTCACTAAACAGATGTCAAAAGATCCTAATTTTTTAAAGTTTATTTTACAGTTTGATAAGCAACCTTCTCAGGCTAATGATGAGATTACAATAAATTTTTGTAAAGCTATCTAAAGCTTACTAATAATTTTATCTAAACTTACAAATATATAATGTCAACATATTGTCTCAAATGTAAAACTAAAACAGAAAATAAGGATGAGACGACGGAAAAAAACAAAAAATAACAGATTAATGCTAAAAAGTATTTGTGCTGTTTGTGGCAGAAAGAAAAGTATGTTTTTAAAGAAAACGTCTGGAGCTGGATACCCTCCTGACTTTGTCAGGGAGATTATTTTAGTAGACGACTAAAAATATAGAATGATATGCAAGTGCGATTCTGACAGAGATTTATGCCTCGAGCAAAATAAAATTGTCACATACTGTCAACGTTGTAACAACAGAGAAATAATTGGAACAGGTATAGATATACATAAATTAAT